>APFE030921399.1:112372-177674 GCA_000404065.3 Pinus taeda
TTGAGATTTATCAATTGGCTAAAAAAGGTGTTGCTTTTTGTATCCTCATAATGTGCTATCATTTCTTCTGTAAAAATTGCCCAAGTGACAATTTTTTTACGAGAGAAAAGCCATCGATACCATACAAACTGATTGGGTTTCAAATATAAGGTTGCAATGCGTACCTTTTGTGTGTTTTTCACACTATGGAGATTGAAATATTGCTCCATCCGTAGTATTCATGTTACAGTATCCTTTCCATCAAACTTCCTCATATCGATATTTGGAACATGGTGGATCTTCAATCCAAGTTTAGAGTCTATGAAATCATGAATAACATTTCTTTTGTTCTCATCATGAGTTTCCTTTACTACCCTTTCACCATTAGTAAGCATTTATTGTAGCAAATTTGTCAAATCTATCTTCAAATCTTCCATGTTGCCTTTAAATTTTGATTCTATACCATCCATATTAGCTTCCATTCCATTCTTCAAACCATCCATCTTAGCTTCAATTACTTTTTGTGAGAACGAAATTTGTTGCACTTGGTTTCGTAATTTTGATATATCATGTTCCACTTCTTCCTCTTCTTCATGTGTCATAGTAGAGATTTTAGGTTTCTTACTAGGTATTTCCATTTTCTTTCTTAAGGTCATCAATGAATGATAATTATGCTTCACAATTCCCTTTGAAACACTTCAAACTACCTTCTCAAACAAAACTTATGCAAATTTAAAAAAAAAAACTACACACCTTTTTTTTTCTGTTTTGTATGAGCTCGATCTTGAAATGACTATAATTATGTAATTTTGGATCTCCAAGTTCTAAAATTTCACCCTATGATATCCCTCTAAGTCCTATTTCCAACACCAGAAGTTTGATCACGATTGGATTCTCTAATAAAGTGTTATGCCCAATCTCCCACAATGGCATAATTATAGAGTGGTTCAGTAGAGTGAACTTGTATGATGTACCATGTGTCCTTGTTTCGACCTTCGACTCTGAAACTGATACCCAACCAACTACATTATGTCCTCTTTCTGGCACCTTTTACTAAATTTGAATCTGACGCTCAGAGAGAAAGTTATGACGATTTTCCCAAGATGACCTTTTTGAGATCAAATTTGGGAGCCTACAAAAACCCTAACCTCCTCAGTTCATATCTCCGAATATATAGTGAGACAAGATCTGAAATCTGGTCACGAGGTTTATCATGACTTTGGATCAAATGGGTTTTAATTTCAACTTCTGAATTTTTGTAGAAAAAACTTGTAGAGAAAATTCCACGATGACCTGTTTGAAGTAGCGAAACCCTAGAATTCAAAGCTATGATACCAATTGTTATGCAACCAACTCAAAAAATAGAAGAAAGAGATAGATTAACAACTTCAAAAGTAGCCTCTTCGACGGGGAAACCTCCTTTACATTACACAAATGAACAATTCTTGGATGATACAAATGACAAGACCTCCTTTCAATATATAAGATACTAAGGGGTCATAATATAATCAGAGTCGACATAAACATAGTTATTGATCAAACGGGTACTCAACCTAAAATCCCCCAAAAAAATGAAAAACAACCCAAAAATGAAAATTGTTTATGCCAGAACGATGTTTTTTTAGGGTAAATTTTCAATTTTTTTTTAAAATGGAAGTAAAAACCATTTTTGTTTTGAAAAATGGATGAAAAAACAACCTTAAAAAAAGTTTTTATTATGGAATAACAACAAAAGAAAAATCGAGTTACAATTTTGACATTTTTTAGCAATGCAGTTAAAGAGAAAATATCTAGACTTTTAAACACTGTGAAATTCCAACAATTCTCGAACATGATTTTAAAGATAAAATATAATGTCTCAAATCTTGATAATTCCAATTATTTCCATGCATGCTGTTAAAGATAAAATATCTTGACTCTAAAAAAGCTTGAAACTGTAATTGTTTTCGACCATAGCATTAAAGATAAAATATCATAATTCAGAAACACCTTAACATTTTGACAAATTTTCAACCTTGAAATTGAAAACCTTCAGTTTGTAACACATTTCAACCATGAAGTTATGGACAAATTATATGATGAAAACAATTTTTAAAAATGAACAAGTAAATGAAATATTCATTATTCCAAGAGTGATTTTTGGCAATGGAGTTAAAGATAAAATATCTGGACTTTGAAAAATTGTAAAATTCCAACAATTTTCGGACATGATGTTAAAGATAAAATATCATGTCTCGAATCTTGATAATTCCAACTATTTCCATCCATGTTGTTAAAGATAAAATATCTTGAATCTAAAAAACCTTGAAATTGTAATTGTTTTCAACCATAGCATTAAAGATAAAATATCATAATTCAGAAACACCTTAACGTTTTGACAAATTTTCAATCTTGTAATTAAAAACCTTCAGTTTGTAACACATTTCAACGATGAAATTATGGACAAATTATATGACTAAAACAATTTTTAAAATTGAACAAGTAAATGAAAGATTCATTATTCCAAGAGTAATTTTTAGCAATGGAGTTAAAGATAAAATATCTTGACTCTATAAAAACTTGAAATTGTAATTATTTTCTATCATTGCATTAAAGATAAAATATCATAATTCAGAAACACCTTAACATTTTGACAAATTTTCAATCTTGTAATTAAAAAGCTTCAGTTTGTAACACATTTCAACCATGAAATTATGGACAAATTATATGGCTAAAACAATTTTTAAAAATGAACAAGTAAATGAATGATTCATTATTCTGAGAGTGATTTTTATTTCAAAGGATAAAACTATAGCTCTTTTCAAATTTTTAGCCTAAGACAACTTATCCTATTGTAAGAAAAAAGTAAAATCAACCATCAAAATGAAGTGTTTTTTTAATGAGGCATTAAAATTTCAACAATTCTAAAACTATGTTATACCAAATGATAACAATAAATAATAGCATGGCAATATCACTGTATAATTTAAAAAATCAACATTAATTTCTAATATTTATTTACTTTTAATCAAAATATTAACTTTCGTAGATTGAATATCACATACATTAAAGCATATAATCCAAAAACATAGAAATGACTCATAACTTCATGTAAGATCATATGGAAGTCAAAAATATTTATTTCAAGTTACCATGCAAACATCTCTAAAGACATGAATTTCTTTTAATTAAAACATTCAATCCAACAAACATAGAAATGACTCATAAATTCATGTAAAATCATATGGAAGTCAAAACATTTATTTCAAGTTACCATGCAAACTTCATTTACAAAAAATTCTTAGACATTTATTAAAAATCATCCATAAGATCTGGCACACCATCAGAATCTACATCTTCATATAAATGACCAAATGCAGATGAAGATGACCCATATTCTTCTCTTTCATCAACTAGAGCCCCATATGAGTCAACATGCATGCCCACCATTTCAGGTTTCAAAAGTCTTCTAGATCTATGACTAGCTTCAGTAGATTCTGATTTCAATATTGTTCCTTCTCGTAGCAACATCTTCAAAATATCTATGGTCTTGAAGCGAAGAGTTCCTCTCTCTTTGTTAAATTGAAGTCATAGATAGGTATGTCAACATCCTCCAATTTTAAGAGGTCTATGCGATGATGATTTATAATTATACCCTTTCTTTTTCTCTTTCTGCAAATTTATTTATCAACTACCATCTCTAGCTTGTACACATCATTGAATGGGTGGGCATTTGGGGCATACCAATGTACCTCAACAACTGTAATATATGCATTTTCTTTAATGACTTTTATAACCTTTGCAACACAAAATGGATAGCCAATGGAATCTCCATCTGCTAATACTGCTATCATGCAACCCTCCTTAACATCCTACACAGAACCCCTGTAAAGGTCTTCCATGGCTTCACGTTGTGCATGCGATCTTCTAGAACCAATATAGATTTCTCTTTCCTCTTCCCGTTGAGAATTAGTAATGCCTTGAGATTGTTGTTGTTCAACAATGTTTCTTTCCTTCTGTTCATTTGGCATATTTTTAGACCAAATAAATGGAGTCTTCAAAAGTGTATATTCATTTCCAGATATTGAGATGATAACACTTTAATCATTGAAAAAAGACTCCCACCAAACAGAATTGACAACATCAAAGTAGTCATATGTATCTCTAATATATTTTTTTATTTCTTCTAGACATTCAGAATATTTTATCTCTCTCTTATGCCTTCGTGCATTATTGAGTTCAACAACTGATTGTAATAATATTATATTTGATGCAAATATTGGATGATCTGGAATGAACTTCAAAAATGCTAAACCTGATGACGACCCCCATTCTACAATAGTTGAATACTTCTTGCCCCATATAAGTGTTTTGCCATAAATATTTTTGATATGAAATTGATGTTGGAAGCTAATGTCATTAAGTTGTTCAATGCATTTCTCCTCACTATGCGATCCCAAAATAAACCTTCGCATGTCACCAGTTTCCTCCAACACATGAAAAATGGGCTCTAGAATATATGCTTTCTTAATACATTCAATTAATGATGGAAGGCTCCCAACATTCTTCCTCCTCAGTGTTACTGAAAAATGACTAAACATCTAATCAATATGGTCATGAGTGTTCCCAATAAGAACAAAACCAACCTTTACCTTTTTAAAAATTCCCAATTGAACAAGCATGTTTAGATATCCAAAAAGAACTTGATTTTTATTTTCACAGCTTGTGTTGTCCAACTGGAGATACAAAACTTTAGGAAGAATACCAGACAAATGAGAAAGCACATCATGGATGATAGTTATGGTAATATTTGCATCATTATGAATATTTGGAGCTATGAAGTAAACCCTTGGCAACATCTTCCCATTAAAGACCATACAACCAACCAAGTGAAACTGAATAAAATTTTCTTCCTGTAAATTTTTTGGTGTGTGGACAGTATGTGACAGAAGTGTTTTCTTTTGGTCCATACCATCAATTATCAAACCCAAATATTTATTTGTATTATCATAACACTTTCTCTATGTTTATACAATTTTTGTATTTCACTTGTTTGCTAATTGCAATACTCTTGAAGTGCTTTGACAATGGAATCTGCACATAAAATAAAAGCAATCTATTAATAAATATATTTTCATAGTTGACAACTATCCAATTTTTAAAAATAATGTTCTGAATGCATACCTCTTTCTGCCCCTTGAAATTTATATCCTTTTTATTTAAGAGAAGCACATGTACTGCAAATCCCCATCCTTTTCTTCTTAGAAATACGAACATTGTTCAATTCGTTCCTCCATATCCTTGTAAAATATGAATAAGTAATAAAATTACCATCCACCTTCTGCATATTCTCTGTATAAGTCGTATATTTCTCATCTTGAGAAATTATCTGGAATATGTATTATGTCTTTATTTGGAATACACTCTCCATGCTTTGAAAATAAGTTTTTCATCCATGACATTGCAGTAATTGGTGATGGTCCAACCTCTCTTTTATAACGCAGTTCTGAATAATATGTAGGGTCTTTTTCCAGTCTTTCTTGGATTATTGACAAACTAAAATTACCAACTGAATGTAAAATTTTGAAATCTTTTCTACATATCAATACATTCCCAATATGATAATCATGACCTACTAGTGTAGATTGCATGCAACCCACTAAAAATGAATTTTGCACGCTTTTATTCATTGACAAGTATTTCTTCCTTTTATCAAAATCAAACTTGAAATCCATATGTTTCAAGAAATCCTTTCGACAACATTCACTTGAAATTAGATCACCGACAAAACTTTTACTTGTGAGATATTCTATCCTAACCCTTATATAACTGGAATATCTTGAATTGATATGAAAAGGCATACTCCTACTCCTAGATACAATATTTTCTTGCAACACCTCCCTCATTTCATTATTATCTACAGAAGCATTTTCATCATCAGTAGGAGGAATATTATACAAATGAAGATAGTTAGAAAAATCATCACCATCATTGCTTGGAAAATATTCATTACCATCCTAACATGAAGGAAATTCGTCACTACCAACATCTGTTCTTTTGAAATCTTGACTCAGACGAAATTCTTCATCATCTTCATCCTTGCTTTTGAAAACCTCCCTTGGAGGACTCAATTCATCATCACCATGACTACCTTTGGAACACTCACTTAGAGAAAATGCATTATTGACATTTGTGCCTCTAAAATTATCATTTGCATGAAAATCTTCATCCTCCCCTTCACCATTGGTGCTCACATAATCTTTAGGCTTATGACTAAGTGGAAAATATGACTGTCTATTCATAGTCAAATTATCATTTGCACAAAATTGTTCATCCTCCTCTTCATCAATGGTGGTTTCATAATCCTTGGGATTAGGAATAAGTGGAAATTTTGAATTTCTATTTAATGGAAATTTTTCATCCTCCCATGTGTCAGTGGTTTTCAGTGGTTCCCTCATAATCCTTAGGATTAGGACTAAGTGGAAACTTTGAATCTCTATTTACTGGAAATTGTTCATCCTCTCCCTCCCCTTCATCAGTGGTGCTCTCATAATCCTTAGGATTAGGAATATGTGGAAACTTAGATTCTACGAATTCTCCATCCCCACGTTCTTCACTGGTGCTCTCACAATCCTTAGGATTAGGAATATGTGGAAATTTTGACTCTACAAATTCTTTATCCCCCCCTTCGTCAATGTTGCTCTCATCATTCTTAGGATTAATACTATGTGGAAACTTTGACTCTGCAAATTCTTAATCCCCCCCTTCATCAATGTTTCTCTCATAATCCTTAGGATTAAGACTATGTGGAAATTTTGAATTTGAAAATTATTCATCCCCCCTTCATGAGTGGTGCTCTCATAATCCTTAGGGTTAGGAGGAAGTGGAAACTTTGACTCTGCAAATTCTTTATCCCCCCCTTCATCAATGGTTCTCTCATAATCCTTATGATTAGGAGGAAGTGGAAACTTTGACTCGGGAAATTCTTCATCACCCCCTTCATCAGTGATGCTCTCATAATCCTTAGGATTAGGACAATGTGGAAACTTTGACTCTAGAAATTCTTCATCCCCCCCTTCATCAATGGTGCTCTCATAATCCTTAAGATTAGGAGGAAGTGGAAAAGTTGACTCTCTATTCACAGGAAATTATTTTTGCTTCCCTTCATCAATCCTTAGGATTAAGACCAAGTGGAAAATTTGTCTCTCTATTCATAGTGAAAGAATTCCTATTACATTCATTAAAATGAATAGGTTGCATGACGAAGATGTTGATGCTAAAGAAAGAAAAAACTTCACTATCAAAGAATCCATGAACTTCAACCAGAAGATGTCGAATGATACAAATGCACTCTCTCCCAAAGAGAATTTCCCTCTAAAGTTTTCCCCAAAAAAGTTTCACTGAAAATTTTCCCTCCAAAGTTTGCCCCCAAAAACTTTTGCTGAAAATTTTCTCTCCAAAAATTTTGTTTTTAAATATTTCCCTCCAAAATTTTCATCCGTAATTTACTTGAAAACATATTACTAAACTTTTGCTTTTCAAAAATCTCGCCCTAGTTTCTATTCGCAATATTGATAGAAACTCAAATTAATCTTTCTATTTAAATTATAATTATAATGGTATTTACAAAAAAAAAAAAAAAAATTAATAAAATTTTATTTTTAAAAAAAAAAATATATATAAATTTAATAGTAAATTTTTTTGATAAATTTTTTAAACAATAATTAAAAAAATTATATAAAATTTTAATATAATTTATTAATAATTTTTTATAAAATTTTTAAAATAATAAAAAAATTATATATAAATTTTATTAATAATCTTTATAAAATTTTAAAATATAAAAAAATTATATATTAAAATTTTTAATATAATTTTAGTCCCATAAAATTGACCAAAATTTCCTAACAAATCGAGAATATCAATAAGAAATAATAGAAGTGGGTATCCCAAAATGCACCCATACATTTTGGAAGAACATCTGTGCAGTCTATTCAGTTGTAACATTCTTCTTACAAGGCATCAAAACACACATTTTTCTTAAACAATCCACAACAACAGAAAGATAATCATGATCTTTCCTAGACATAGATAGTCCTTCTACAAAATACATAGAAATACTTTCCCAAGGACAAGAAGGAATAGGAAGTGAAGTATACATACCCTAATTTATATTGTTAGGCTTGCTAGTAGCACACATAGAACATCCTATTACATATATTGACACACTTTCATTCAAATGAGGCCAATAACAATACCTTTGTAATTGTGCAACTGTTTTTCCTACACAAAAGTGTCCAGCAATAAGAGAGGTATGAAATTCCCTTATAATGTTGACTCTTTCGCCCTTTGGAACACATAACTTGCCAAAATGGTATAAAAATTTATCATGTGAATGATAATCCAATTCTTCAACATGATTGCCTTGACACAAAGTTGCATAAACATCTTTGAAATATTCATCTTTAGCATATTGTTCAACATAGCTCTCATCCATGATTGAATTATTCTTAAGAATGACAAATGCACTAACAATAGGCCTTGATAACATATCAAAAACTTTGTTGTATATACCTTTCTTATACCTGATTACCAAATGAAATTGTAGTAGAAATCCCATCCACCTAAAATGTTTAGATTATTGTAGCTTGGTTTGTGATTGTAAATATTGCAAAGGTTGATGGTCAGTATGAATAATCATTTCCTTACCCATCAAATTATGCTTCCATTTCTTCATACTTTGTACCAAAGCATATAAATCTTTATCATAAGTTGGATAGTTAATTACTACATTGGTAAAGGTTTCAGAATGATAACAAATAGGCATACCATGCTGCATCAAAACTACTCCCACGGAATAATCACTTGCATCGATTTGAATCTCAAATGGCCGCATAAGATATGGAAGTGCAAGGATTGGTGTTGTACTGATTTTCTCTTTCAATGTATTGAATGTTTTTTCCTTTTTTCCTACCCATTAAAATACTTGTTTCACACTTTTCAAAGCATGTAGTGGAGCCAAAATAGATGAGAAGATAGCAATAAAATTTCTCTAATATTGGGCTTCTCCCAAAAATCTCCTAACCTTTGTTACATTAATGGGCTTGGGCCAATTGACAATGACTTCAACTTTTGAGGGATCAATCTTCAATTCACCCCCTCCAACAATATGACCCAAATAAACTAAAGGTTTTTTCCCAAATTCACACTTAGACATCTTCAAATACAATTTCTCTTTCTTTAAGACATCTAAAACGTTCTTAACATGCTCTTCACGAGTCTTACTGAAAATCAAAATACCATCTAATTAGACTATGATAGAATCATCCATGAATGGTCTCAACACATCATTCATAACTCTCATGAGTGTTGCAGGTGCATTACAAAGCCCAAATGACATAACTAACCATTCAAATAAACCTTGTTGTATATTGAAAGCAGTCTACCAAATATCACCTTCAACAATCCTGATCTGATGATAACCACTTCTCAAGTCCAATTTCGTGAAATAAACAACATACTTCAATTGATCTAGCAAATGATCAATACAAGGAAGAGGATAGTGATTCTTTACCATGATTTTGTTCAAAGATATAAAATCCACACACATGTGCCATGTACCATCCTTCTTTGGAATCAAAACAATAGGAGACCCACAAGGAGATGTGCTTGGTCTAATGAATCCTTTGTCAAACAACTCTTGAATTTTCTTCTTAATCTCTACATTCTCCAAAACTGACATTCTATACATGCCAATGTTTGGAAGAGTTTCATCCTATTGCAATTGAA
The DNA here is from genome assembly GCA_000404065.3 of Pinus taeda. NCBI lineage: Eukaryota > Viridiplantae > Streptophyta > Pinopsida > Pinales > Pinaceae > Pinus > Pinus taeda. The sequence continues at coordinate 122,120 of APFE030921399.1, forward strand.
TCTCATGTTGGATTTCTGTTTTAGGAGGCAACCTTTCATATCCCTGAAACATCTTATCATATTTTTTAATAACTTCAACCAAAGAATTCTTGAGTTTTGTATCACATCCTTGGAAAGCTTCAAATTCAGCAGTATCTTTGGGTTTGATCATCAACAATACAAAACTCTTACTAGCATTTATAAGCCTTTTCATTTGACTAGCACTTAAAAGAGACAAATTCATCTTCTTGCGATGTGATTTAACAATATACTCAATTCTGTATTTAAAAAGATGATATGTGTTCTCATGATGATAGAATATGGATTTTTGGTCATACAACTATGGACTCCCTAAAACAATTCCATAAATATCAAGTGGTACAACATCAAGCTCTACCTCATCAATAAAGTTTTCAGTGATGCAAAATTTAAGTTTACATTTTCTTGTCACTTGCAATTTTTCATTGTCACATACCCAACCCAAAGGGTAAGGTTTAGGATGAGGTGTAGTTTCTAAGTTTAATTTCTTGAAAATATCTTCAAAAATAAGGTTAACCTAGGATCGTATCAACTTTGGAATGTTTTGTAATGACCGTGATATGGAAAATCTCAATTCTTTCTTTATCATTTTGAGGCTCAATAGGCTTACTAGAAGAACTAGTACTTGCAATAGAAGCTTTACCTTGCATTCCCATGGTTGTGATTTTGGTCTCGTCACCTAAATCAAATCCTAGATCTTTTTGATTTGTTCCAACGGTCTTTTGTTTTCCCTTGTGGTTAAACTTCTTTGATCTCATTTCTGGATGTAGTTTCTAACAATGGTCTTCATCATGGCCTTCTTTTGAACAATGTTTGCATATGAATTTTTATCCCTCTTTCTTGATTGTAACATTCTTTTTTCCTTTTCCTTTAAACTTCCCCTTTCCTTTGTCTCCAAATTTGGATGGATTCTTGCTAGTCTCTTGAGGAACATTCTTCCCTATTGCTTCTAAATGAGTGGCATGAACACATACTTCGTCTAGATTGATGGGATTGAACATAAGATTTGTATGTATGAAATAACTATGTAATCCACCTATGTATTTAAGGAGAGTATCTTGTGCAAACAAATATACACCCAAGACTAAAGATCTTCTTCTAAATTCTTGTGTGTAAATTTGAACACTCTGACCTTTAGCTTGTCTAAAAATTTTCCAATCCATAATTTCCTTTTTCATGTGAGCTAATGGATAAAATTTCCTTGTTAATGAAACTACAAAATCATTCCAAGAAAATATAATTTTACCACTTTTCTTCAAGTCTTCTTGAGTTTTGGCCTCCCATTAGATGAGATATACACTTTCCAAATGAAGGGAAGCAAGCTGGATTTTGGTCACATCATCTTTAATCCTTTGAAACCTGCAATAGATTTCAATCTGACAAACTCAATTACCCAACTTTTCAACATTTACTTCTCCATCATAAATAGGTAATTCAAACTTGAGATCAAGATTTAACAAAGAAGACAAGCAAGTCCTTTTATATATCTTAGAGTAGTATGTGTAGGATATGAAGTAGATGAGGATGGAGGGAAGGAGGAGTTGGAGGTGGAGGCTTGCTCCCATCACCACCATTACCTTTTGGTTTATTTGAACTCTCTCCATGAAACATTTTTGTCCTCTCTTCATATAAGAATATCACCATTTCAGACATGTCAAAGAAATCCTTTCTGAATGCTCTCTCATCCTCAAACATCATGTCATGTCCCTCTTCATGTGCCATGACTGGTGGAGTTTGAGGATTTTGTGACCTCCTTGAATCAATTTGAGGATTTGGTTCTTCACACACTCCTCCTCTTTTCAACTTTAACCTTATAAGCATCATAAAACACTTGCAAAGACGGTTAAACCTTAAACATAACCATGCTCTGATACAAAAGTGATATGAAATTAAAAACTTGAAGGTTTAGTAAAAATTTGCAAGTAAGTTTATGTCTTGTGGGAAATGGATCAAGTTGAAAAAGAACATAAACTTTAGTTTTTTTAAAACTTAATTTGCATAAATAAAATAGAGAAATATGAACCATTAACATCAACACAAAACAACAAATTGGTAACGGAGTTCACCCCTCCTGGGCTACATCTTTGGGTCTAGCTTCGAATATTGGGCTTCTTCAATTATATGATAAAATCTGAACTTACATCAATTTACAGTGGTTAAAAAGTGAAAATAGTGTTGTGAATGGATTCAGAATGCTCAAAAACCATTATCTAGGCTCTTCTTGAGCTCAAAAAGTTTGAAAAATGATCAAGATATGACTCTTTGAACAAATTTTTCTAACTGTTTTACAAATCTACAATTCTAGCTAATGATCCTATGAATTCTACCTTTCTACCAACCACCAAGCGACAATTTCACCTGGTGTCGACTGAATTCCTACCACAAAAGGGGCGAAATGTCACCTACTTAACTGTGACAATATCCCTTAAGCGCTAGTCAAAGTCACATTATCTCCATGTGGCTAGGGATTGGGGCTAACCGTCTGCCCTACTGGCTTAGCTCCCCGCTCCAAAAAGAATTAGTCATGTGGTATTAATTCAACCAAGGGCTGGGGCTTATTTTCTTACCCCCTCCGCCTAACTCTCCGTCGTTGGTTACATGGACTCCTTGTGGCTCAAGGCCAGAGCTAACCGCTACGTTGAGCTTCATTCACTCGCTTGTGGTCACATGATGTGATACGTTTTGGGACTAGGTCTAATCACTTGAACCCTCTCCCCCAATGTGCCATTACAATGGTTTTAAATAAAATTGTTGCCTCATACATGTTAAGAACCACACGTAACCTGATTGTTCAAGCACTTGTTTTGGATTTGGGAGGTTATGGGGTCAAACCCCGTAGAGTTGTTCGTTCATTTGAACAAATTTTGGGCCTCTCATGGAGTGCCATGTGGTTTTCTAGGATTAGGCCACATGTCACTCCATGATTGACCCATACCATAACCCTTCAACCAATTGAAATGTTCCAACAATTCTCATACAATACTGCCAAGTGGGATAACAGTATTGGTCTATAGCATTCACTTTGCATGCCTAGTCACATGTTGACATCAGCGTATGGTCTGCCCAGTCAACAGCCCAACCAATCCTACTCCTTGACTTTTTAACTCTTTGGCCAAAACTTCAAAATGTGATATATTGAGCATACCATGTCGGTTTGAGGCGATTCAACTGATGTTGGATTCAGAATTATGAGCACTACGATCTAGCATTTGTCCCGAGCAATTTCGAGAGCTTTCAATTTTGAACATTTTTTTTTATCCCCTGGATCAAGTCAACAAGTGAAACTATCAAAAAATAATAGGACAATGTCGCAAAATCAAGAAACCACTACTCCAAGTACAACTCAGAGACCCACAAAATCATCTACTTCAAGTGCAACATTAAGTGACATGTCAAGTCCATCTTCTGCAAGCATAAAAGGACAAAAATTTAGAAATTTAAGTGAAATTTATGAGAAAAATGAAGTTGATAGTAATGCAAGTCTAATTTCTTTATTTGAATTATTTTTTAACATAGATGACCCAATCCATTTTGAAGATATAATCAAAGAAGAAAAATGGGTAGAGGGAATAAATGAAGAAATAGAAACAATAGAAAAGAATGATACATGGGAGTTAGTGGACCTTTCACAAGGAAAATAAGTCATTTGAGTGAAGTGGGTATACAAGACCAAGAGAAACATTGAAGGGAAGATTGAAAGGCATAAATCAAGGATATTTTTCAAAGGATACAAGTAGTATCATGGAAGAGATTATATAAAGAAAATTATGCTAATTGCAAGTATGGGGACAGTGCATACAGTGTAGTCAATTATCGCGCAACATAAATGGAAAGTGTATCAAATGGACATGAAATCAACGTTCTTGAATGGAGTGTTGAAAGAGGAAGTATAAGTTATGAAACCACCTGGTAATGAGGTAGAAGGCCAAGAATACAAAGTGTATAGGTTGAAGAAATCTCTTTATGGGTTGAAGCAAGCACCACGTGCATGGTATAATAGGATAAATTCTTACTCGATGGACAATGGCTTTCAAAAAAGTGATGGTGAGCCTACTCTCTGCATTAAAAAGAGTGACGGTAAGGTTCTTATTGTTTTTTTTATATGTATATGACTTAATTTTACAAGGAGCGATGATTTCCTCATTGATGATTTTAAACAAGTCATGAAAAGTGAGTGTGAAATGATAGACTTGGGGCTGTTAACATATTTTTGGGCATAGAAGTGAAGAAAACAAAAAATGGTATTTTTATTTATCAAGTATGTAGCAAACATTTTGGAGATGTTTAATATGAAGAACAATAAGCATGTATGACCTCCAACTGTCATGGGATTGAATAAGCATGTGCGACCTCCAACTATCATGGGATTGAAATTAAGTAAAGAACATTGCAACAACCATGTCAATCCAACATTATATAAAAGTATGGTGGGTAGCTTAATGCATTTGAAAACAACTAGGACTGATATAATATATGCAATGAACTTGGTGTCAAGGTTCATGGAGACACCCAAGCAGACACATTCACAGACACCCAAAATAATTTTAAGGTATGTCAATAGGACAAAGGAGTATAGTATGTTGTACATCGCAATAAAAATGATTTTAGGAAGGTTGATTACACTGACAGTTACTGGGCAGGAAGTGTTGATGATAGAAAGAGCACGTCAGAATATGTTTTTCATTGGGGTTCAAGAGCCATTTCGTCAGCTACAAAGAAGTAGTCGATATTGTGACTTTTGACAGAAGAATATGTTGCAGCAATAGCAACAACGTGTCAAGAAATTTGGGTGAGAAGAATGTTGAAGGATTTATGCCATGAACAAGAGGGAACAACAACCATTTATTGCGACAACAATTCTGCAATTACACTATCAAAGAATTCTATTTTTCACAAGAGAAGCAAGCACATTGACACTAAATATAATTTTATTAGAGAATTGATTAACAATGGTTAAATTGTGTTGCAACACTGTAGGTCATAGGAACAATTTGCGGACATCTTCACAAAGCCATTGGCATGTGAAAATTTTATTTATCTTAGGGATTGGTTGGGAATTATCAATGGTGGTAGTTGTGATTAAGGAAGAGTGTTGGGAAAATTAATCCCAACCACCGGAATTATTAAACTCACAACAACCATCCTTTGAAGTACAACAACAATTCAAAAACCATTTTTCCTTGCACGGAGAAAATTTTATTTGCAGGTGGAAGGACATGGATTAAATGAAATTCTGAGTGTGAGTAAAAACTTTCCATTTTGCAACACATCATATAATTAAGAGAAACTGATAATTTATTGTAGGATTGGTAAAACATATGGTCCATACTTCTATTCTGCAACTGATATATATACTCTGCAACATAGAAAAATATTTTTTGTACAATCAACCATTTTGTGTCATAATACTTTGACTTTGTCACGAATTAATGTATTAAAAATGTATGTTTGACCATACAAGTGTGTATAATTTACTTTGCTTAGTTGCGGGTGTAAGCCTGAGAGGTCAAGGGGAGAAAATTATGGAGCAATTTTTGGTGGGAACATGAAACAAAACAGCTAGTGGGTTTCATAGTGTGTTACTACGCAACAACTAGTGGACTGTAAATCTATGTACGAAATCTTGTTTTTACTTGGTGAAGGAGCCACAACTTCCATATGAATGTATTTTCATGTATTCTAAAATATAATTAAAAATTTTATTCTTGTTGCTCCAATTTTACTTTGTTTAACTGTGCATAAAATTTATGAGATTTTTTTATGTTTAGTTGCCCAAGTCAATTGTATCAATTAATCTCTATGAGTGTTATTCTAAATTCACCCCTTCGCCTCATATTTTAGATATTAGGTGATGCAGGAGAATTTAGCTTAGCAATTTCATTATATTCTAGTTAATTAGGAGGTCTTTTGTTTTCCAGGAAGTTGGATTCCTATGTATCAAATTAATGTAATGTTTTGAGTGATTGGAATAGCAATTAATTAGATATTGTGAGGATATTTGTAAATGCTCTCGAATGTAGGAGAACATGAGTGATGATGAGTGATTAGTGGGGATTGAGAGATTTGGAAATCAATTGTAAGTCTTAGATTAGGAATTGGTTTCGTGATTTCTGGAACTAGAGAGGATTCTTAGGGATTATTGGAGTCAAAAGTGGACTTAGAAGATATTCAGGATTTAGTCCAACAAATTAAGGATCTGCACTAGAATTAGCTAACAGAACCTTTTGTATAAACGTAAGCCTAAAAGGTTTAAGTCAGTGATTCAGTCAATCAGTTAGTTCATAGATTAGATAGGTTTGATTGTAAGCCTACGGGCAGGAAAGCAAAGGCCACTGATATTGAAAATCAGGCCGAGGAAGAAATTCTTGTGTAAATGTTTGTTTATCAATACAAATAACTCGATTTCTCAGTTTGTGTGGTGTGTATTGAGTAATTGAATCGTACACTGTGTGTGGAGTAGAGTAATTCTACATAACATAAGCGTGTAGGGAATTCAAGAAGAATCTGAGAGAGAGGACACTGCTCAGAGGAGTATTGTGATGATCAGACAGTTTTGGAGTCTGATTGAATAACCAAATCAGAGCTTAGGAGTGGTAGCATTTAAAGAATACGGAGAACACATTTCAGGAAGAAGTCAAGCGGAAGATCAATAAAAGATAAAAATCAATGAAAGGAAGAGTACTAAAGTGACAGTCTATAGGAACTATTGGATCAGTTAGATCAATGGACGAGATTGTGTGTGATAGGTGGCTAAGATTAAGTCGCGAAAAATAAAGTCAAGAAGATGAATGGCGGAGATAACGTCATGTGTCGACAGAATGGTGGAAAACGTGCAGAAGGATGGAGCGGCCTTCATAAGTGGTAAGTTGTTTCTCACGCACCCTAAAGGTGGAAAGCAGTATTCTAAAATTTCACGTGATTACCCTTAGCGGCCTACACATAGCACGAGAAAAGTACTTTTCTCGCGTGCTCTCGAACTGATATTGGTCCTGTAATAATCTTCACAATAGTCGTTGGATCGAGCGGGATCAAAGGTGGAGATCGGCCAAGCTAGTTGGCGAGCGGGTGATGCAATAGCCATTGGATCAAGCAAGACAGATCAACGGTGGAGATCGGCTAAGCTAGTTAGCGATTGGGTGATGCAATAACTGTCAAATTAAGGAATGAGATCGATGGTTGATATTTAATGCACTAAGGAGAGCATCGATATATCTGCAAAGGTTTGAAGAATGGCGGAAAGGTAAGGTTTAAGTGTGGGTTATGAAATATTCCTATTATATGGAAATTATAATAGAAATGAACAAAATTAATGTTTTATAGGTTAAATTTGAGTTTTTACCAAATTCTAAAGACCAAGGTATGGCTGATAAGCGCAGGAGGTGAATAACCCAAAGCCAAACCTATGGGATAGTTAAATGAATGTTTTCCGCATAGTGTTTATTTAAGGAGCCTTAAACCTTGATTTAAGAGAATTTTCACTAAGTATGGAATTTTAGAATTCCTAGGACATGGTGTGACATGCAACTTTATTTGCATAATGTGGGTATATGCGGCTTAGGCTACATCATTATGGTATATGAGACTTAGGCTGGCATCATTAGGTGTGACTGGAGTTTATTTAAGCCAGTGCTTCGCTTCTTATTATGTTGGCAGACATCATGAGTTTTTATCCCTAAAGTGATAAGCCATTTGCCACAATAACAACAAGATGCCCTTCATTTTTCCCTTCTATCAAACAATGTCCTGCAAATAGTATCACATAGTTGCGTCCTAGACCCATTAGGTTTTCCAGCTCTATTTCTACTCTCCATAAAATCCTTGACTATACATATTTGTATCAAACTATCCTCAGGAATTTCTTCACTTTTTGGAAACATGGCCTAATGCAGAAAAGAAAGAAAAAAATTCTTCAGATTAAAATGAATAAAATGATCATAACTCTATTTTAAGTGTTGATAGAGTTTTACATCAACCCCAATGTGAGTACTGAAAAAATCTAGATCCACAATTTTCATTTGATCTAATGCAACTTTCCACTCATTTAGATTTGTTTTGGAAATGATGCTTGCAATGAACACATCTATAGCCAATGGAAAACCTTGAAACTCACAAGCAATTTCTCTGCCAATATCCTTTATATTATTGTCAAGAACTTGTTGACCTCCAAAAACCACATCGCAAACCACATCGAAAAATAACTCCGAGGCTTCTTTAGTGGATGGAGCGGGAATCCTTATATCGATTTCCAATTCCCCGAATATTTGGCAATCAAATGGACATGGTCATGGTCAATTATTGTCCGTCTGATTTCCGAATGTTCAAAGAATCAACAATCCAGATAAGATCAAGGGGACAAAGGTAGTATTCTCATTACTTCATTTTCCTCTACTTGAATTTACAACCCTCAACTTTGCAATGCTCAACTTCGTCCATTTCTCAACACCTTACGCTGGTGAATGAACAACATGACCAGTTCACTCTTAGACTGCTTTGACAAAAATTTTGACATCTGGTTCAAATTTGCATGCTTCCTCATATTTCCAACACACAATGATTCACCTTTGCACCTCTAGGAAGACACCAGCTAACATTCACACATCTCATAACCTGGCTCTAAATGTATGGACATTGAAGCACTTGATTTATCTCTACCAAACCAATTTCACTCTGATACTAGTTGTTAGGATTACTAAACACCCATATAAGTGGTAATGTCTATAGCCACTTTTAATGGGATCTCACTTGTTACTAGTACTAATTAATATGGAGTCTTTCCACCTTTTAATGTCCTATATTTTTTCATAAATACCATAGAAAAAACCATGAATTTTCATAAATAAGGAACCCAAAAACAATAGGTAACTTGAGAACTAGTCAAACTTACTAAACCACCCTAACAAAAACTATTTACCAACAAATTATAATTTACTTCAACTATGTAATTAAATTCAATATTTCATTAATTGACTTTCATTCTTATTCTTTTGAAACCAGTGTTTCAACTATTTTATGTGTGTATGTAAGAATTGTTGTTAATTGAGATAGTGATCCAACTTTTACTACTATTTTTTTTTTGGTAGGTAAGCACCCACTGGGGATTTGAACCAGTGACCTATTGTAAGGAGTTCCTTAACAGTGCACCCATTCACTGTAAATCCAAATCCCCATGGGCCAACTTTTACTACTATTAATATGTATATTTGAAAGGATTTCCTATTATTGTGTACGTAGGTTATTATTCATGAGAGGGCATTAATTTTCATATTGTGAGTTCACTCATTTTAATCGATGTCCATGTCCTTATTCAATTTATGTTGTAGTGATGTTTTTGAATATTAAACAGTGGATTATGTCGGCCCGTTCCTACACTATTATTGTTTAAGAACTTTTGAGCTTATGATACATTCCTTAGTATCTTTTAAGGAAGAAATTTCCATGAATTTTATTGTATTAAACTGGTTAAGTGAGTTGGAAATATTTGACTTTCAAGATCCAATGGGCTGTGTAAATTTAGTTGAAAATAATTAATATTATTTTGTATTAATGGAGAATTAGTTACATAGTTTTGACGCATCTCCTTAGTTTAGGATTTGTTCCTAGAATTTAGGAGTTTGGTTGCAACTTCCCGATTTCTAAAGTTGTACTTAAATGATGTAATCTTTCATTGATGGTAATAGAGTGTACAAGAGTTATCTCTCTGTTTTGAGTGTAGTCTCCAGGTGCAGGCCACACTTGTGAGCTACATCTCCTTCTTTTCAATTCTGTTCACATTTTATCTTGGTATCAGAGCTCAGATTGGGTGAGCCTGATCTTTTATCACCTTTGTGGCTGAAGTTCTTTTGTAGCTAGCTTGCCTATGTGGTAGAATTGCTTTTGTGGCTTGAAGTGCCTCTGTGGTCACGTTTACACAAGAGCTTTGTGCTCAATTGAGCAGGTGGACTACAGAACACCTGGCTCGGACTCGAAAGTTTTTTTTCCCGACTAGAAGGGGGTTGGAGTGGGTTTCTGGCTTACGAGCGTGCCAGAACACTGGATTGGCGCATCTATTTGTTAATTAAGTGTGCCAACGTGCCAGAATACCGCATTGGTGCGGAATTTAAGTGAAAAATCGCGCCAACATTTTTGCCTTGCACGGATTTTATTTTGGCTCGGATTTTTCGCTCGGGAGAGCACCAACTCACCTTCAAGGGGATCTGCGGGAAGCCTCATCTTCGTTTGGCGATTTGCAAGGGGTGCAGATCGGCGAAGTTGTAGATCTATCTGGGAGAGGCAGATTGGATCAATTTTGATCAGACCAATTTTTCGGCTGTAATGAAAAACGCCGAATTTTCTCATTGGAGTGGGATTATCATATACTGTAGATCAGTGGCAGAGAAGTGACAGATTGATCTAACAGGTATCGTTTTTATTTTACTGTTGGGTAGATTCATTTTGTAGATCTGATCAGAATGAGTAATATGATGGAATCTTACCTTCAAGAGTCTAGCAAACTCGATGGATCTAACTTCACAAATTGGAAGTTTAAGATCCAGACCTTTCTTGAGGGTGCGAATGCTTGGTCCATAGTTACAAGTGATGAGCTGAAGTCGAACGCAAGGACATAGGAGCAAGAATGGGAGAAACGAGAGAACAAGGAGAAAGTTTTGTTGAAGATGTCTGTGAAGGACGGTATTATCCCACACATCAGAGAATGTAAAACATTCGCGGAGATCTAGACGATCATCAAGAATCTGTATCAGACCCAGAACACAAGTCGAATTATGGCGCTTAAAAGCAAGCTATTTTCAATGAGGATGGACGAAAGGGAGACTGATGCTGCATTTGTTGCGCGAATTAAAGATGTGAAAGACGGATTGGCGGACATCGGGCGATGTCTAACTCTGATCTTGTCTCAATCACATTGAGTGGGATGCATGATGAATTTCAAATGTTCGTCACTGGATTGGTGGCAAGGGAGAAAGCGCCCACATTTGAAGATATGACAGGGATCTTGCTGGAAGAGGAGGAGCGGCAACAGAACCTGAACCCCCAGAATGATGATCTTGCGCTGATGGCGAAACGGCGACCATTCAGAGGAAAGAAGCCACAGCAGAAATAAGGAACATCGCAGAAGAATTCTCATAAAGGTATGCTTGCAAATCATTTTGTAAAGAAATGTTATTATTGTGGAAAGAAGGGTCATATACAGAATGAATGCTTCAAGAAGCAGGCCGATGATGCAAAGAGGAAGCAGGCAAATGCAAAGCACAGAGGATACTTTGTTGAAGAAGAAGATAAAGATTTCAGTCATGAATTTCGACTGTTCATAGTCGACTGTGCCCTTTCAGCATCTGATGAGGACGATATTTGGTGTGTTGATTCTGGAGCATCCTCACACATGATAGGTAAAAAGGAATTTTTTGATAGTCTTGAAGAAAGTACAAATGGATCAAAAATTTATTTAGGATATGATAGTGGATACGAGATTAAAGGTCATGGGGTGATTCCAGTCAAGTTACCAAATGGAAAAATTAGTCAACTTAAAAATGTTTTATATGTACCTGGAATTAAGAAAAATCATATATTTGTATCCATGATGGCTGATCAAGATATGCAAGTCGAATTCTTCAAGACTCATTGTTTGATAAAGGATTGCAGGAATGAAATAGTTGCAACAGGCATGCGAGTTGGAAGCCTATACAAACTGGATGCAAAGAGTATACCAAAGCGAGCCATGGTTGCAGGAGGATCGACAGCCGAACAACTCTGGCATCAGAGATTCGGTCACTTGAATTTGCAGGACCTCATGTTATTGCAGAAGAAAGGTATGGTTGAGGGGCTCCCTATCTTTCGTAATATAAAGTTAAATTGTGATGGTTGTGCCTTAGGTAAAATGCATAGAGAATAGTTTCTTGTGTATGATAGGAGGAAGGAAACAGATATTTTAGAACTAGTGCACCCTAATATATGCAGACCTATGCAGACAAGGTCACTAGGAGGAGCATATTATTTTTTGTTATTTACAAATGACTGCACTAGATATTCATGGGTTTATTTTTTGAGTAAGAAAAGTCAGACTTTCCAGTGCTTTATAGAATTTAAAACCTTCGTGGAAAAACAATTTGGTAAGAGTATAAAAATTCTCCGATCTGATCAAGGGGGAGAATACAAGCTAAGGGAATTCATGAAATTCTGCAAATCTCACGGGATTGCTCAGCAGTATACAGTGCCACACACACCACAACAGAATGGAGTTGTAGAGCGCAAAAACAGAACCTTGGTGGAGTGTGCAAGGAGCATGTTACAAGGTAAGGGTCTGTCTAATAGTTTTTTGGGTAGAGGCTATTAACACTGCTATATATTTGAAGAACAGAAGTCCTACCAGGTATCTTGGATTCAAAACTCCTTTTGAAGCTCTATATGGATTTAAACCAGCGGTAAACCATCTAAGAGTATTTGGGTCAAAAGCATTTGCCCATATGCCCAAAGCTGATAGGAAGAAATTAGACCCTAAAGCAGTTAGATGCAACTTTGTTGGTTATGGCACAGGATTTAAAGCATATAAATTATTCAATCCTGAGTCTCGTAAGACATTTGCAAGCAGGGATGTAGTGTTTCATGAACAGGAAGGGAAAGATGACATTGGTGATGATTGGCACATTAAATTGTTGATGGATGAAAGTAGCGAGGATGAAAGAGAGCAGGAGCAGAAAGAAGAGCAAAAAGAAGAACAGGAAGAAGGTGATAATGCAAGCCTAGTTATAGCTGAAGAAAACAAATTTGAGGTAAGTCCCCTACCAAGGCAATCAGGTAGGAAGACTCAAAAGCCATTAAAATTGAGAGACTATGCTTTGATGTCAAATGTTTTGAACATTGTAGAGCCCACTAATTACAAAGAAACTAGTCAATTTAAGGAGTGGAGGGCTGCAATGAATGAAGAGATGGAATCAATTCTTAGAAATGACACTTGGGATTTAGTTCAGCTGCCTAAGAAAAAAACACCCATAGGATGTAAATGGCTGTTTAAACCAAAAATGAATGCAGACAGAAGTATAGAGAAATTAAAAGCTAGGCTGGTTGCAAAAGGATATTCATAGCAGGAAGGTATAGATTTTGATGATACTTTTGCACCTGTAGGAAAGTTAAATACAATCAGAATGCTTATTGCTTTAGCTACTAAATGTAATTGGGAATTACACCAGCTTGATGTTAAATCTGCATTTTTAAATGGTGATTTAAAAGAGGAAATTTACTTAGTACAGCTAGAAGGGTTTGTAAAGCAGGGGCAGGAACATCTTGTTTGCAGATTGAAAAAGACTTTATATGGTTTAAAGCAAGCACCCAGGTCTTGGTACGAAAAGGTTGATTATTTCTTTTTAGAGTATGGCTTTCATAGAAGTTTAAATGACCCAAATTTGTATACCAGGTACAATAATCAAGGGCAAATTATTTTGATTTCTTTGTATGTAGATGACATGATTATAATAGGAGATGCAGATGATTTAATCAGAGGAATCAAAATACTTATGGCACAAGGTTTTTAGATGAAAGATCTCGGAAGCCTTCATTACTGTCTGGGATTAGAAGTATGTAGTGATACTGGACAAACTTTTCTTACCCAAGGGAAGTATGCCAGAAATCTGTTGGAAAAGTTTGGTATGGATCAGTGTAGATAAGCAACAACACCTTTGCAGCAGAATCTGAAGTTGAGCAGTGACGATGGCACTAAAGAGGTTGATGCTACAATGTACAGATAGCTGGTTGGCAGCTTGATATATCTTACAACAACCAGACCTGACTTGGCATACTCTGTTAGTGTGTTGAGCCAATTCATGTCAAAACTTCTTGAAAGTCACTGGGTAGCAGCAAAAAGCATGTTGAGGTATCTTTGTGGTACTATTAACTATGGTATTTTATACACTGACGCATCTGATGTTATTCTAGCAGGTTTTTAAGATTCAGACTGGGCAGGTAACTTGGATGATAGAAGGTCCATCATAGGTTACGCACTCAACATAGGATCCGGGGTCATAGCATGGAGCAGTAAGAAGCAGAGTACTGTAGCTTTGTCTTCGTGTGAAGCTGAGTATCAAGCATTGTGTGCAGCGACGTTTGAAGCGATCTGGTTGAGAAGGCTTCTCAATGATGCAGGAAAAGAACAGAAGAATTCCACCTCCATCAAAAGCGACAACCAAAGCACCATTAATTTGCACACAATCTAGTGTTTCATAAAAACACCAAACATATAGACACTCAGCTCCATTTTATCAGAGAGAAAGTATAGTCAAAAGAAATTACTGTTGAATATTGTAAAATTTGTGACAATATCGCTGATATTTTTACAAAGCCTGTTGCACGTGTGAAGTTTGAATTGTTTAGAGGGATGTTAGGAGTCCAGGATAACCCTTTCTCCATTAAGGGGGGGAGTTGAAAATAATTAATATTATTTTGTATTAATGGAGAATTGGTTACATAGTTGTAACGTATCTCCTTAGTTTAGGATTTGTTTCTAGAATTTAGGAGTTTGGTTGCAACTTCCTGATTTCTAAAGTTGTACTTAAATGATGTAATCTTTCATAGATGGTAATAGAGTGTACGAGAGTGATCTCTCTGTTCTGAGTGTAGTCTCTAGGTGCAGGCCACACCTGTGAGCTACATCTCCTTCTTTTCAATTATGTTCACATTTTATCTAATTTGTGTAAAAGAGAAATGGAGAGATGTCTTTATTAGTTGATATTAACCACTATCGAAACTGATGTTTCATTTCAGGTTGGCAGCCATCTCGCCATCTAAAATCGTTCATAATATTTTAAGTAGATTTTTTTTTTTTTTTTATATTATTTACAGAACACATTCTAATGTAATATGGCCCCTAAGGAATTAGGCGTCATTTTCCAAATCAATTACTCAATAAAAATGTGCCCTATTTGGGCACGCTGCATTGAGAAGCTTTTACCAAATTAGACTGTCCACAGATATTTTTTTGGGCAGCATTTGATGGCCTTTACTAGTCGGGAGGATGCAAAGTCATTTTTAATATTATTATTTTTTTTTAGTGAATATAAAGCCATTCAAATATATTTGAAGCCAACTTCTGACCATTTCGATAATAAAATATTTAATGTTTTATAAACCTTCAACCATTTTTAGGCCGATAGGTCTTCCTTTGAAAGACACTTTTGTCGTCCTTTTGTTTCTAACGTTGACACCTGGTGTCCACATTCAGCTGGCATTGGAATCTTGTTTAATTGACATCTAGCATAGGTTCTCGGACTATTCCTCCATCACCAAAACTGCTTTCCGCTTTCTGCTCTTCCACAACCTGCTGCAATAACTCGTCTACCAATCTTACAGGAAATCCTGTGTTCTTTGTTTATAAGGGCGATGTTGTGGGTTCGACCTCGGTGATTTCTTTGTTTGATTGATAGGGATTGAGGTTGGGATTTGGGATTCAGGATTTAGTAGCCATTCGGCCTTTCAGAGGTGTTTATGAGACCATAGATTCAAAGAATCTGCAATATTTCTCACTTTTCTTGAGTTCAGAGGGAGAGGGCCTTGAGAGAGGCTCGTTTCAACAATTTCCTTTTCTTCCATGCCTTTTTTATGCTTGTCGATTCAATGAATTGCAAGGAGCAGCTCGATCAACCTCAAGCGCCTCTGCGACCGTATGTGTTCTTGAATTATTATACACTGCTTTGTTATTAATGGTAAATTCTTTTCTTGGAAGAATTTGGATATGGTATAAAACTTTACATTTCATTGGTAAAATTTGTTTGGAAAATGGGTCATTTCACCCTCAATTTGTTACTGGAGATCGTTTGAGCCAAAGATTTAGCCTCTCTATAGCAAATTTTGGTTATATATTGATTGTTAGAGCTCAAAGTGTCTGTGACTTATTCAATAGCGTCCGGGACAAATTAATTTAGCATTTCAACGATGAAATTTGGCTGGAAAATGGCAGCTTTTGCTATGCAGATCAGATCAAGCTATTTTTAAGGATTTTAGACACTTACGGCTGTTATATTTCTCGGCTGCTATATTTCGTTAAGCGCTTTAAAGGATAGGCTATCGAGCTTATGCTCAAACATTGCATCACTCAGCAGAAAGGAACTTAGGGCCAAGTGTTGTATTTTCTTAGTTGAATATGTCCTTTTCAACTTGTGTTCAAACTTTATAATACAAATATTTATCTGTGCAAAGTATTAACTACAAGATTCTATTTTGTGTAAAACTTTTTGTTATGCCTTTGAATGGCATACATCCTAATTGGAGCAATTTGCTAATGTCTCTATACTTATTTTCTCATCCATCCACCACACTAAGTACAGACCAAAACTAAAGGTTATAGCAGTGGTGTGTCACAGGATTCGAGTTTAGTGCATTTTGCGAAAATTACTATGGGATTCTTCCCAGGGACTTCGGGGTCATCTGGGCCGCAAACCCTAAATCTCGCATCTGCTTTCGCTAGAGTCTTTTGAAACAAAACG
The DNA here is from genome assembly GCA_000404065.3 of Pinus taeda. Classification (NCBI taxonomy): domain Eukaryota; kingdom Viridiplantae; phylum Streptophyta; class Pinopsida; order Pinales; family Pinaceae; genus Pinus; species Pinus taeda. The sequence goes on from APFE030921399.1 coordinate 138,604, forward strand.
TTATAATTTACTGAGAAGGCAGTTTAAAGTTAGCAGCGATGGGGGTTTCGAGACACCACCTTCCTTTATTTCTCACAATATGACAGAGTAGGTGAAATGCCTGGACTGGACTGATTTTTATTTAATAATTGGACGAGGAACAGGCGCTTTCTTTCAGTGCAAGAAGCTTCTGCCAGAGATGTCTTCCTCCCTTCACTTGCTTCGGGCTTCCACTTCAAAGTTCTTTCCAAGGTAAATATCGTTATACTCAACTCTGTAATTTTCTGAACTTTATCTCAATTTTACCTTCAAATTTTGTCCCTTCACACTCCTACACTGTTTTCCTTTCAGCCGCAAACCCTAAATCATGCATCTACTTCTGCTAGAGTCTCTTGAAATTACTGTTATTTCTTTTAAATGAATCTATGAAACCATAGGTTGCTTAATTTTTTACTCGCGCCAAATGTCTCTACGTCTGAGGATTAACTTATCTTCTAAATTTGAGTTAAATGCCCTCTTCTTCTTACTTAGATTATTAACACTGTTTTCTTTTCAGCCACAAACCTTAAATTCTTCTTCTGCTATAGTCTTTTGAAATTATTTTTTCTTTCTTTTAAATAAATCTTTGGAAACATAGGTTGCTTAAATTTTTAATCACGCCGGATGTCTCTGCATCTGAAGATTAATTATCTTCTACATTTGAGTTAAATGCCCTCTTCCTTTTGCTTAGTTTTTTAAGCATGCCAGATATCTCTGCCTCTCGGAGGGTTAACCTGTTTCTTCTAAATTTAAATTTGAAGACCTCTCATTCAATCAGGATAGCTTTAAGTTTTCTTTAAAATAAAAAATGATTTTAACCTAAATTTACAAAAATCACCATATTCTGCCTGATCTGCCTGATCATTGCCTCCAGTTTACATTTAAGTTCATACTAACTCCAATGGCTGTTATAGCCGGTAATTAAGGTACACAAATAAAGCGGTTCAATACAAATGTTGTTATGGGAATTGAGGTTGATTTGAACTGCTAGAATCTTTTGCAGATACTCAATTTCATGACAGTGGCTTGGATGAGCTTAAAGGTGCAACAGATCCAAAAAAGTATTTGTTAGAGGCAAGGCAGTTGGTTAGTATTTTATTAAACAACCATCCAAGATGCTTGCTCAAGGGCCGTGTCTTCCCCTGTTTCTTCTGCTTCTGGAAGGAAGGCATGCTGTTGCAATCTGGATCATTGTATGGAATCTACAACTCCAACAGTTCCTCTTCAGTATCTACCCAAGGTACTTGCTTTGAAACCCTATTGTGATGAGCCTCCAGTCTATTTCCGATAATTTTCTAGTATTCCAAGTGTATTTATTTTATCCCTAGTAATGTTAGGCTTGTAGCTAAATGTACATTTTAGGATTTTGATATCTTCTGTTATGAACCCTGTATTTTTAACAACACAATGTTTTCTAGCTGTTCTGTCATTGGCTCTTCATTGATAATAGGAATAATTCTTAGTTTCACAGGCATTCATGAAAGGATGGAGGGCTTCTAAGGCCAAATCCATGCCCTTCTTCAATCTTGGTGATCTGTGGGAGTCATTCAACGAGTGGAGTGCATATGGTGCTGGAGTACCGATAGTGTTGAATAGAAGCGACACTGTTATGCAGTATTATGTATTGTCTCTTTCTTCCATTCAACTTTACACTCGCCCTTTTGGACCTAATATTGGCACCAGGTAGATTATCCAATTCACCAGTTATTTTCATAGCAAGTCATGTCAAAGGGAGGTTCCTTAAATTTTTCGTAAATTTGACCACAGCTGAATGCTTTTGTATAAAATAATATGGTAAATAAGGCATAATATACACCATAGCTCCTGTTGTTTTAACTTTAACAATTTAGCTCCTGTTGTTTAACAATTTTTTTTGGAGAAATCTATCTTTGCAACCGATTCTGCTCTAATGTTGCTCTAGAAGATGAAAATATTGCATGCTTCGACAGCTCTCTATATCAGTTGTGTCATATCTGAGACAATATTTTTCCTGTCACAATTCAGTGTTAATGCACATGTACTTCATTGGAGAAATATCATTTAAAACTTGATAACCTTTGGACACATGATTCATGTTGGCTCAGTTGAGTCCTAAACATGCTCTATTTTTTTTTTGCAAGTCCCCTGGTGAGGAGAGTGATGCAAGTGATGATTATAGAGATACAGGTAGCGAAGGTAGTAGTAGTAATGATCAAGTGGAGTGAGACTCAAAATATGGTGGGGCAATAGAAATCACTCTAAAGCTGCACAAAAAGGCTTTTCTAGTGATGATGGTGAAGGAAGCATTTTCCCTTCACTTCAATATTTTGAGTGAGCAACTCCATATAGTCGTGAACCTCTGGCTGACAAGGTAAGATTTGGTTATGCATTTATTTTGAGGAATGTTTTATTTCATGGTGTAGTTTCAATTGCGAGGTTAAAATTAATATCTGTTAACTGGATGTTGTAGATTGGAGATCTTGCCAAGGACTTTCCACAGTTGAAAACCTTAAGAAGCATTGATCTGTTGCCAATCATTTCGCTATCGGTTGCTTGGTATGCCATCAATTATACTTGTGCAATCCTTGATTAAGTTGGTGTGGAGGCCAATTAGTTATTAAGCATTCTTGTTCTATTGGACTTTGTTCAATGCGATCAGTAACGTCTAGATGAATTTTCATTATCTACTGCTATCTAATTAAAACAAGAATTTCCTTATAGGTACCCAATATACAGGATACCAACAGGTCCAACCTTGCGAGACCTGGCTTCCTGCTTCCTAACTTTTCATTCCCTTTCAACTCCACTAAAAGGTTGATTCATCTGTTTTCTATTTTCTTTCCCTCCATCTTGTTGCTACTTTGTTCACATAGTTTTCATATCAGTAAAGCATGTTGATGCTTTTTGAATTCTGATTCTCTCACTCCGCATTTGATCTCTAACTGATGTTTTGGCAGATGGTGGCAGTATTCATGTAAGTACTGGAGGGAAAAGTGTTCTTGTCACTCCGATAAGCAATTCTGGGGGTTCTCCAAAGATAGCTTTACCAATATTTGGTCTAGCTTCTTACAAGTTGAAGGGGACAGTGTGGAGTACTAATGGCAACTGTGAACGACAACAAGCTAACTCTTTGTTTCAGTCAGCTGATCAATGGTTGAGATTACATCAGGTGAAACATCCAAATTATGATTTTTTCCTTTCACATGGTTCTTCATATGGAGGGTGAACTAGGAACATCCATAACAATGGGGTTTTTGTTGAAACGAAAGAATCAGTTGGGTTATGAATGGCTTTCTTTTTTATTATAGCCATTAGTAAGGCAAAATACCAGGAGTCAGTGGAGTGTGTCAACAAGCAAGTTGAGGGTTGTTCACAAATCTTCATCTATGATCTCCTCAATATAGTCAAAAGATAAAAATATAAACATTCTCAAAAAGTTCTGCAATAGAAAATGAAAAAATGTGAGTCAAAACTCTTACCAAAAGGGTATATTTAAGAGAGAATGGGTTTTTCGATAAACTTTTGGCTTGTCTGTTGTAAGGGAAAATTGATGGAAAAAAAAAGTGAAAAGAAAAGAAGAATTGCCATTTGTTAAATAGGAGGAAGAGGAAACGCTGAAGGAGATGAAGTGTCCTGCATTCCAAACTCTATGTCAGCACGGCAATGCCATAAACCATTGCAGGTTGAATTTTAAGTCGTGCAGTTTTTTCTCTTCCTTTGATTTCAATTCAGGTACGCTTGTTCTCTGGGACGAAAGTTCATGGATGTGGTTGCAGACGACTATCATCCAATGTAGATTGCCTGAGTAGATATTTAATTTAAATCCAAACTTTTGACATGAAAACATTGATTTGTGATGATGGGCTGACAATGGATATTGTCTAGAGTGGTTTCTGAAAATTTGCATGCCCAGTGGTGGCAATTGTTATTACTATGAGAGCATTCGTTGGTTTTTGAGTAAATGTTGAGAGCATTTGAGTATTTTCTCCAAGGGATTTTTGCTACATTAAAACAAATTGTGGCTAGTGTAGGATCAACTTTTGTCCTGTTAGGTTCTGTTTGGAGTTGATGGAATAAGAAAATAAGAAAAAAATGAAAAGAAAACCTTTGATTCTGAGTCAATATTAAGATATTTTGTGTCAATTTGTTTCCAATGGTTGATGAATGATTTGATTTTCTTCAACGTCATTAGAAAAGTAGTTATCAATATTTTCCCAGTAGTGATCAAAGCATGACATGAGTTATCTAATTATTTTTTCAAAATTTCCAGTAGTTAATTATTGGGATGACTAAGTTGTAGAGAGAGCTTTATGTCGATCATATGATTTTTATTTTGTTATACGTCAAGGTGGGAGAAAAAGAAAAGTAAAAGATCAAAATTATGAGAATTTAGCATGAACATTATTTTCATTTTTTTGAGTTGTATGATCAACTATTGTTAGGTGAGTGTTCGCATAGTTGGCTGTAAAGATGGTTGAAGTACTGGGCTTAGTGGCTTGCTATGTTTGTATTGCTTTGATATATATTTGAAGTTATTCAGTGTTGTTCATTTGTCATACTTTTGACATATCTTGGGTGGATATACCTTTTCATTAAAGGAAATGTTTAGGAAAAGTATTATGTTGCTAGAGTTGTGAATTGAGATTTTAGGAAGTTGCTTCGAGCTATTGTGGATATATTAAATTATACTGATAGTTTGTAATGTGCAGGAATTTTGCTTTAGAAACATAGAATAGATGTGGTATCTCCAACCCAGAGTGATGCCCGTGGATTCTCGATCTATAACCAATTTCATGCTTTCTCATCTCAGGAATACCGTAGGCATAAAGTAGGTGGAACTTTCTACTTGGGTCTATAATTACATTTTAATTAAACCGTGGTCACCCCTCTTGGCATGATCTGGTTCTTCTTTCACTGGATGATCACATTGTCACTATCGAAGTGGCAGTGTTAAACCAAGACTTTCTGTTCTAAAGATCACCTTCGTTGTCCATGGCTGGATGCCATGTGCATGATGGTGTTGCCCAGTGTAAAGAACCATACAACCCTCTGGACTACGCTTCAAATAAACTTGTGACCAATCTTACAAATTAATGATTATGAAACTTGCATTTGTCCTATTGTGGGGAGTTTTTAACAAAAAGTAAAAGATAAAAATTATGAGAATTTAGCATGAATATTATTTTCATTTTTTTGAGTTGCATGATCAACTATTGTTAGGTTAGTGTTCTCATAGTTGACTGTAAAGATGGTTGAAGTAGTGGGCCTAGTGGCTTGCTATGTTTGTATTTCTTTGATATATATTTGAAATTATTCAATGTTGTTCATTTGTCATACTTTGGACATACCTTGGGAGGATGTATCTTTTCATTCAAGGAAATGTTTAGCAAAAGCATTATGTTGCTGGAGTTGTGAATTGAGATTTTTAGAAGTTGCTTGGGGCTATTGTGAATATAATAAATTATACTGATAGTGTGGAATGTGCAGGAATTTTGCTTTAGAAACATAGAATAGAGGTAGCGGTATCTCCAACCCAGAGTGATTATGAGAATATATTGTTGATTGATTTCTTGTTGTCAAATTATGGCGGTATCTCCAACCCAAAGTTATTATGAGAATATATTCATGTTTCAATACTTTACTTTGTGTATCTTTATATATGTGCTAGAGCTGTAATAGAATGGTAGAAACTAAAAATAATAATTTGTATAATTTTGATTAAGGATTTATTTTATTTTTGGCAATTTATTGACTAGGTTTAGTTTGAATGATTGAATTATTATAATATTTATTATTTTGAACCAAAATACAATTCTTTCAATTTAACATTTCTATTGGCCTCTATTTGCACCTTTTGGGGCAATTGCTAGTATATAACAATATAAGATAATTTTAGTAAGGGGTATATAGTATTTTTCAGGTTTAAATGAGTTGGTCACAGTGCTCCGAAGTTGTGCCTTTAATCCAATGACATAAGCCCAGTGAAATCTCCCACAGCACGCCTGTATTTCTTAAAGTCAACGCAACGTGGGAAATGGTGCTATTGTCATTTGTATTTAGAGCAGTGTCCCGAGAAAATCTCGATTTTGAAGTTGTTGTTTTTAAAAAATCGTTGATATATTAAAATTGAGACAATAAGATGCTTGAAGACCTAAATTAGCACATCTACCTTTGCTTGAAGGGCTAAATTAGCCCATCTATGTATAATCTTGGTAGAATCAGTGAAAGTTCAAATTTAATGAGCAAAATGTTTGTCAAGGGAATGTTGAAATATTGGAATATGTTTAAAATGTTTATGTGCTTAAGTTTTAAAAGATATTGAATGGTAGATAAATATTTTTCGGATTAATCACATTATTAGGATTTAGTCGATGTTACGAATAAATTAATGTGGTTCATTCGTGGGACAAGGTGAAAAAATCACGCAATCTTCATGAATAAATAGTAGAGATGCATCAAAATAATCCTTAAAATGCGATTAATTAATTGAAAAATATTTATCTACACTATGGATCACAAAAGTATCAAATCTAATAATATTGAATGGTATAAAATGATTTATTTATATATAAATCATTAATTTAGTTATATGTTAAATATTTTGATTTTAAAAAATATTTTAGTTTAAAATTTAAATATGATTTTTTCATGTTGTTATTAGTTTTTAATGAGAATGGACTATTCTCACACAAACCTATTTATAAAGTTATTACTGAGTGCTTCTATCCTTACACATATAATAACAATTTTAATCACCATTAATTGCAAAGTTTGGATGTTAAATAAAATAAAACATACATAAAATAAAATAAAATGTCTTTTAAAATATTTGAATAATTTGTTTTTCAATCAAGAAATTTTTCTTATCAATATACATATCAATTATTATATTTTGTATAGTTAATGGACAAAAATGTCATGCCATACTAAATTGATGTATTCTTTACTATATAATTTTGTGTTTATAAGAGGTCACTAACTACATTTATCTATTATGTTAAATCCACTTATCTATTTTGCAACTATGAACATAGATATGGCATTAACAACCTTTATTGATTTGACATGTTATCATTGAATTATTTTATAATTAAAATTTCATTAAGGACTTTTATGAATTTGGCAATGTTAGATTAAACTATTCTATGTTAAAATGAGTCAGTTTTTTGTTGTCAAAATGTATTTTTACAAGTCAATATGAAAGAGATATGTAACTCTTATGTTCAACATGGAATTCACATATAATATTAAAATAAATTAATAATACAACAATATTTCAATATTAATGTAAAGTAATATTTTAGTAGCCTATCTTAAATAAAATATTTTTAAATCAATTTTATTTGAAATATATAAAAAAAGCAATCGAAGACAACTCTATTTAATAAAAGTGTGTATATATATAGAATTGTAACATGACATTTTAAAAAATTGTTTATATATATATATTATATATATATTATATATATATATATATATATATATTAATATATATGATATATAATATTATATATATATATATATATATATATATATTATATTATATATATATATATATAGATAGATATATATATATTGTGCGTTGATTAGTATGATTGAGGTGTAATTTTCATTACGTTGAACAAGGAGTTGGCATGAGTGCACATGCACTTGCGTATGTATAGCCTCACATACTATGGATCCATCATGCATTGATTTGTAACAACTTTTGATCTTTTTGTTTTTGTGTGTACAAATATATTGTCTAAGTTTCTTGTTAGCAAGAAAGAAAGAAAGAAAGAAATTACTTTAACATCCATGAGGCTTAAGATATCCTATGAGATGAATTGCTTCTCTATTTGATTGTTGTATTTGACCCTTATAATGTGAAGCCTCACAATAAACACTCGCAGCTTCTCGACAAACCCCTCCTTCAATAGATTATCCCAAAGGCTAGCTGCCATAATATATGCATAAATTTCCCTGTCGCCTTTGAATGCCTCACATTCTAAAATGAAATTCTTTTTTGTTTCCACATTTTTGGAAGCACAAAAAATACATATTCTTTCCTCCCACACTTCTTTAGGCCTTTTCCAGTGCCCTATTTCACAACGGAGTTGATGAGAATTAATCCTTAACTGAACAATAAGAATTTTGGCTCTCCAAGAAATATTGACCTCTCTGCACACTTTTTGTTCATGATTACGAGTGAGATTAAACTCTTCAATATAATACTTTTTCTTTCTCCCTAGCTCCTTATCCAAAATACATTTGTGGAACTTATCCATAAAAAAAAAAAAAAATTATCTCTTTATTGTTTATGGGACACATGTTCAAGAAAATACCTCATTTACTAAACCATTCGTTATTTTGTTGCATTCAATTCTTGTTTATTTTGCACAATATGTCATTAAAAACAACCTTAGGCCATCTTCCCTCTTCCATTTGCTCAATTTCTTTTTAAATACCTTATGACTCGCACCATAACAGTTAATTCAATAGGATCATCCCTTGTTTCACTTAACAAGATAGGATAAGGAACTGCACTCTTAATTTTTAATTTGTTTGTAATCAAACACTTCTAATTTTTGTCAATTTGTTTCCACTGCATGCCGGATGTACTGCTGGCCCATAGCTCACAACCATGGAGAATCATCGAAATCACTAAAAGCCCAAAAATAGTTTGAGTGGTTTTTTAGTCCCATAATTCTATCTCTCTACACCTATTTTGAAAAACATAAAATGCTTTCCAACCCCCCAAATTTATTTTCTTTCTACAACCATACCAACTTAGATTTTTGTTGAAGTCAATTCTGAGGTGTTTGTAATCCGCAACTTCTTCCATAATTTTGCCTTCAAAGTAGAACTTTTGGTGGCTTTTTTTAATAGAGAAAACCACTACTTTTGTTTTTCTAATATTGACTTGCATCCCCACCCTCCTATAAAAATTCTCAAAGGATAGTAAGTGATCTTGCAAACCAAGAGTAGACTTAGCAATCAAAATAAGGTCATTTGCATACAAACGAAGCCTTATAACAAACTTACCCAAATGGATAATGTCACCCTATTTCGAATTTAGCCACTCTTCAAGCTTGTCAATGTATAAACCAAAAAGGGTAGGAGATAATGGGAAACCTTTCTTGACCCTGACATTGCTTCTAAAACTTTCAAACATGCCTATTGAAGTTTAAATTTTGACTTTCACTAATCCAGAGATCAAAATTTGGCTGAAAAATGAAACTGCCCAGAATATTTTGATATTGGCATCAATTCGTAGTATTCGTCGTTATGATTCCAATGATGCTTGAATCACTTCAATCCAATATTGTATGAAAAAGTTATGATGTTTTAAATTTTTTGGCCAACAACAATTTTTTTTGCAAGTAGGCTAACTAGGCTGCTGACTGGGCAATCCGTACTGTTGATGACATGATGATGTCAACATGCTAACTGAGTGTACAATAAACAAAGTAGAACTCACTGAATTTCAAGTTCGTATAGGTGTGACTTGGTTGCATTTGATTGTTCGAAGTAATTTTGGTGGCCCAATGGAAAGATACCACATGGCCCAACCAGAGGCTACCTTGTGGCACCCTGTTATTGGTTAAAAATTTGCTATTAAGCCCAGAGCCCTCGGCGGGGATCGACCGCATGAAATGTCACATACAAACTCCAGCCTCCACCCTCTCGCATATGCTTTGGTTCTTAACCATTATGTCTGCCACATATATTTCAATGGTATGTATTTCCATGTTGGGAGGAGAGGTCGGGCAATGAGTCCTGGCCACCGGTCATGTCCACCACCATATGATCACTGACGAGGAGTGGAAGTCAGAGCATGACAGGGATTGGACCCTGGTCACACATTGTCCATGGGACCGAGCGGAATAAAGAGGAGCTCGGAGAGCAAGGCGGGGATTCATCCCCAGCCCCTGGTGCTATGGCATGCGATGTGACTTGGTGTGGAGTCGGGTTCGATGGGGCGAATTTTAAGGCTCGACCCTAGGTTATGATGAAAATGCATAACCACCGACGAAGAGTTAAGGAGCTAGCTTGGAGGGGGTAGGCGGTTATCCCTGGCCCTAGACCACATCACCATGTAGATGATCACATGCCTGATGAGGAAGGTGCCAAAGCCGGTGGGGACAAACTGTTGTCCCCAACCCCCGATCATAGGCGCCCACGTGACCCTTTTTTTATGCATAGGGGTTATTGGGAAAATTAATGAAGCGATAAAATCCACTGATGACAGGAAAAATTGTCACCTCCCAAACTATTCAAAGGGTGAAAATGTCACACAGTTAGGAGGTTTTATCAAATTGAGGGACGAATAGAAGAAGAAACTTGGGAGAGTCATAACTTGATGAGTTTTTGGTCTTTTTGAGCCCAAGAAGAGCCCAGATAGGGATTTTGGACATTTTGAATCCATTGGAAGCCTCATTTTACTGATTGGAGCACTTATGGAAGGACGTTTTGTGGGATTAGGTATTTTAGTGCCAGAGATAATCAATGGTTTGAAGCAGTTTTAAAGGCCTTTTTAGCATGGAGAGAACTTTGTAGGCGTTTCCATCCTTCATATTTTATTTGCAGTAGTTGTGACTTCTATGGTGCAACGCTTATTTTTCTTTTCTCATTATGTGTTTTGAAGAAATATCTTTTTAGTACTTCAGTGTGGATTTGTTGTACATTTTAGTGTCAATTTTCATGTGGAGTATAGGGACTTGATTTGAGAGCACTTTTCATTTTGACCTTTTTATGACTCAATGTAGGTGGTCATACTTTTAGAGTGAGAGTTCTTTGTAGGAGAATGTTTCCTTGAAGGGGAAACAAGCCACTCATTTTTCAACAAATTTCATGTACTATTTTACCACTGAAAACTATGGAGCAGTCTAGCTGTGTTAGTAGGCCTGAAGATGTGGCCTAGGAGGGGTGAAGTCCATCATCAAATTCTATTTTTCCTCTCTTCATGTTTTCCTTTTTTGAGTTACACGTGGATATCTTGTTTTTTTAATGGTCATATGAAAACTAACTCATCATCCTTGAAGAGATTTTAAAACTTATTTACAAGGCCCATTTTGTTTACTTGCAAAGTGTCAGAGTACAGTCAATTTTTAGGAAGGAGAAGTTATCCTCCAATTTCAAACCATTCACCTCTTTAGACAACCTATGCACAACTACTCTCAAATGCCTAAGAACCCTAAGTTCCTCCATTTTGTGCCAAAGCTTATCCCTAGGAATTGTGTCAAACGTTTTTCTGAAATCAACAAAGAAACAAAAAGCTTCTTCCTTTTTCTCCCAAACTTTTTCAATGATGTACCTTAAAGTTATACAATGACCAATTGTGCAATGTTTAGGTCTAAAACCTAATTTTCCTTTAGCAAGTTTATCTCTTTCTTTTGCCCACTTGCTAATTTTATTTTCTAGCATGATTCCAAATAACTTTGCAAACAAGGGGTTTATCATTATGGTCCTATAATTGGAGGGATTATTGGCGTCACCGCTCTTGAAAATATGTATTGTCAGACTAGTTGTCCAATCCATGGGTAACCCTTGTTATTTATTTCCATTTATAGCCTAAATAGTTTTTGAAATACTACAATATTCATTTGATCTTAGTTACAATAACTTCTACGATCAATTACATAAGAGGTAAGTACTAAGCAACGATGCTACATATCCAATCATTCCATCCAAACACTTCTTAGAAAACATATCATTTACACACATCATAATCACCTCAACAAATATGTGATTATTGAACACTCTAACAACACTAAACATCGTATTTTTCTTCATTACACCAAAGCTATGGCATATGCTCCTCATTATCCGACCTATATAGTTAGAGAAAACTTATAAAAGGAAAAACACCCTAATGACTTTAATTGTGAATATATAAATTTATTCAATCTTGGAAATATATTATTCAATATCTTCACCCTTAAATTAATAATTTATTAATTTATTATATATTTTTATTTCAACTTTGGGGGTTTCTAGCTACATTGATTTCCATCTTATTCTTATGTATTTATATCATTACTTTCAACTTTAATCATGTATCTTTACTTTTCTTATTTCTATTATCATCCCTTTACCTAAATATTATTAATCATGTTTAGTTTCATATATTATTTTTATCTTTCGATTATTTTTTGCATAAGAGGTACGTACTTAGCACAAGGGCTTCACTGGGAGAGAAATACCATGTCATGTGCATTCATACTGGGGAATATATATTGAGGAAAAAATGACATAATATATTGAGCATATAATAGGGAGTAAAGGGTTTTTATATTGCCATGTATAAAAAATGAATCTCAAAGTTAAAGAAAAATATAAAGGGGTATAAAAAATGTTAATGAAAAAATGGGTACCTACAATATCTAGTGAAAGTAGGGGTTTTTTAAATTGGTGAGATGTATTGGATTCGTATTGGTAGGAGGTTAAATATTACGATTTTGAGAGGTATTTTCCAATATGTAATCAAATTAAGGGTTTAGTATGCCACAAATGCATGTGATATGTCATAGGTTCATTATGTGAATCCCATGTGGTACTAAGTATCAACGCTACATATTACACTTGTTTTATGTTGTATGTGTCACACACACACACACACACATTCATATTTTGGGAACTATAGATATAAAAATTGAAAAGGAAATTAGAAGTAGACAAACTTGAATTTCTTACTCACCCGGTTAAAGGTTAAAAAATTAAATAATCAACCAAAATCTTTCAATGAATTAGGATATATTTCCCCATACTTCTAGGAACATTTTGTAGCTAACATTATTGTATCTTCAACTTTACATTGCTATTCAAGAACTGCATCAATTACTAAATCATAATATTGCATAATATTGTCATGCAATCTAAGTTGTAAATTGATCTACCCATCCTTAATATATATATGATTTCCTTCACAATGCATGGAAAATTTTCTTCCTTTGGGCTTATATTCTCCTAAGGGTGCATGATAAAATTGGATTTAAGTTGTGAGTTATTCTCCCATCCATAGCTTCTCATACCATGGTGGTCACTAACCTTAGGATTAGTATTAGAGATTAAAACAATATGAGGGTTCAAATAATGTTAACAGTCATACTCTAGAAAACCCCATTTGGAGAAAAACTAGCCAACAATATATTCATTATCATCTTATGGCTTATAATCAGTCATGCCTTGACTTAAAAGTAGGCAAGCTTGTTAACCTCCTATCTTAGCCAAGTGAGCCCTCCCTAATTTAGGCTCATTAAAATGGAGAATCGCTAATCCTTTTAAAGGATTCATCACATGGAATTCATGAGATTTAATCCCATGTGCCACCAAAACCATGTGCACTGTGGATCTAACAACTTTGACTCTTTGATGAGTCAAGTTACCCTAACATTCTCCCCTTAAACTTGACCAAGGAAATCCACATGCTCTCCTCCATTATCACCTATGTCTAAGCTGAGACTTTATCATCAAGGGAACACATACATAACAGGTCTTACAGTCATATGCCCATATACATGTAATTTACAGATTTCATCTCAAAACTAATTTTTTTTTATTGCTATTCAACACTTATGTTTCCATTCTCTCAAGTTTGCACATTCGATGTCCATGTGCTTATTCAGTTTATGTAGCAGGGATGTTTTTGAATATTAAACAATAGATTATGTCGTTCCGTTCCTACACTCTTATTGTTTGAGAACTTTTGAGCTTTTGATATATTTTCTAATATCTTTTAAGGAAGAAATTTCCATGAATTTTATTGTATTAAACTATTATAATGGTTAAGTGAGTTGGAAATAATTGACTTTCAAGATCCAATGGGCTGTGTAAATCTGTGTAAAAGAGAGATGGAGAGATGTCTTTATTAGTTGATAGTAAAAGAGAGATGGAGAGATGTCTTTATTAGTTGATATTAACAACTATAGAAACTGATGTTTCATTTCAGGTTAGCAGCCATCTCACCATCTAAACTCGTTCATAATTTTTTAAGATTTTTATATTATTTACGGAACACATTCTAATGTAATCTGGCCCCTAAGGGATTAGGCGTCGTTTTCCAAATCAATTACTCAAATAAAAATGTGCTCTATTTGGGGACGCTGCGTTGAGAAGCTTTTACCAAATTACACTGTCCATGGATATTTTTTTGGGCAGCATTTGATGGCCTTTACTAGCCGGGAGGATGTAAAGTCATTTTTAAGATTATTATATTTATTTTTAGTGAATATAAAACCTTTCAAATATATTGGCAGCCAACTTCCGGCCATTTCGATAATAAAATATTTAATGTTTTATAAACCTTCAACCATTTTATATAACAATATAGGATAATTTTAATAACGGATATATAGTATTTTTCAGGTTTAAATGAGTTGGTCGCAATGGTCCGAAGTTGTGCCTTTAATCCAATGACGTAAGCCTAGTGAAATCCCCGACCGTACAACTGAATTTCTTAAAGTCAACGCAACGTGGGAAATGGTGCTATTGTCGTTTGTATTTAGAGCAATCTCCCGAGAAAATCTCGATTTTGAAGTTGTTTTGAAAAAATCGTTGATATATTAAAATTGAGACAATAAGATGCTTGAAGACTTAAATTAGCACATCTACGTTTGTTTGAATGTCTAAATTAGCACATGTACTTATAATCTTGGTAGAATCAGTAAAAGTTCAAATTTAATGAGCAAAATGTTTGTCAAGCGAATGTTGAAATATTGAAATATGTTTAAAAGGTTTATGTACCTAATTTTTAAAAGATATTGAATGATAGATAAATATTTTTCAGATTAATCATATGATTAGGATTTAGTCAATGTTACGAATAAATTAATGTGGTTCATTCATGGGACAAGATGAAAAAATCACATAATCTTCCTGAATAAATAGTAAGGATGCATCAAAATAATCCTAAAAATGTGATTAATTAATTGAAAAATATTTATCTACAATATGGATCACAAAAGTATCAAATCTAATAACATTGAATGGTATAAAATGATTTATTTATATATAAATCATTAATTTAGTTATATGTTAAATATTTTGAGTTTAAAAAATATTTTAGTTTAAAATTTAAATATGATTTTTTCATGTTCTTATTAGTTTTTAGTGAGAATGGACTATTCTCACACAAACCTATTTATAAAGTATTTTTTGTGTAAATCAGCGTTGTTATATTATACGAAATTACATAGTTTACAACAAGACTGCTAGAGCAGTAAAAGACCTTCTTCAGCTAATCCTTGCCCTTATCTATAACCGTTTGACCCCAGAGCATACCACGCAGGGCAGCAGAGGAAATGGGATCTCACAAAAACTGACAACCATTTGACCATAGACCAGTTACAGGGCTGAAACAGAGTAGCCCTTTTCAAAAAACCCTTAAAAGCCGTAGACATGCTCAACCAGAAAAAAGAGCCCCAGTAAGCATACCCAACAGAAAGCAGAGAGTCATAAGGTATCCAGAACGATGTAGTTCTTGGACTTGTCCTACGCAGCTGACGCCTTGGTCTGGCCTGCTTGAGAGGGCGAAGGAAGAGCACTTGGATTCTTTGACCCTTCCGAAGTTTCCCCGGTGGCACAACCGTCCTGATTTATGGTGTGCCGCATCAGACTAATCAGAATCGTGAATTTTTTCGATATAGTGTCGAGTTGTTGTTCCATGCTGCTCATCTTGAAGTCCAATCCTTCCAAAATGGCCGCATGCTCCTCGTTGGCCGCCACTAGAGTTTGCTGGGCCTGCCGCAGCTGGTTGGCAGAGTCCTCCTGCATGTTGATAGCCTTGGCAAGCATCGTTTTCATTCTCCACATATCCGCTTGGGTCCTCACGCACTGCACCGCCTGCGTAGTGACCGTTCCTGGGTCTTGCACCCAATCTACTTCCTTGACCAGTTCCTGCTGGTCCACGCTTTTTTCCTCTTCATTCACCATGGCTTCAAGCTCTTCGATTCTCCTTTTCTCCCTCTGGGAGGTGCGGGTTTCATAAGCCGCTTTGGCTCGCTTCAAATCTTTGTTAGCCGTAGCATTCCGACTTCCTCCACTTGCCATCCTGCTTCCTGCACTAAAATGAGCACTTGGCAATTTGAAGATGAGGGAATCTCTCTTTCGCTCGCCTATAGCAAAACTGATGCTCGTTCTGGAGCTTGCATTTCTATTGAAATATATGGTGTGGCTCATCACGCCGTAACACATTCGCTTGTTGCCCTGATGCTGTCTTGTCCGGTTGTCATAATTGCTAATTAATGGGCTGGAATTCCATTGATGATCCCTCAGATTTCCTTTGTGATCACCCTTCCTGATCTTCTCCGTATTTATCCAGGTGCCCCCTTGCCCGATGTTGGATTGGCTCCTATCATGTTCATGGTAACACTCTGTTTTGCCTTCGCCTGCTTGAGCATTGATTGCTCCTAACCTGTTTGTCCTTCATTCTCCTGCAATCCTTTACTTCCTTTCTTAGCATTCACTATTATCATTGTCATTCCGTTATGCGTATGACATACCTCGCTCACCCGCACCTATCTCTCATTCAATAAATCCTGCCTTGAGAGTTGGGTGCAATCCTTTTTTAAATCCGGGCAGCTGACGTCCTGCCAACAGCTGTCCCAAATCATGGTGAGGTTCTTTATGCCGACGTTCACCAAGTGGTCTAATACAGTGTTGGCCTTGCGACGTACCGCCTGAAAGCAACCCTTTCAGCCATCCCAGGTGATCTTCTATGCTCTCTGTGACCTTTGCTAATCTCCAATGCTGCGGTACCTTGCTTGCCTTCACCCCAGCATACATTCTCTTGGCTGCTGTGATGGCAAGCTGAGAGTCCCCCTCTATTACAGCAGCACCCGCTCGGAGGCTTCGCAGAATTCTAAGACCCTGCTCCATTGCTGTAAATTCTATTTCGTTGTTTGTACCTTCTCCTAATGCTCGACTGTAGATATGAAGAATTTCACCATCATTGTTCCTGATGACCCCTTTAATGCCAGCGAGACCAGGGTTGCCTCTCGAGGCTCCATTGAAGTTTAGCTTGAGGAAGCCGGGTGGGGGTCGCTTCCAAATGCTTGGGGTGGTTCTGAGTTCCTGTTGATGCCTTATCGTTATACTTTTAGCCTCTCTGTCCAAATCAAAGGTCTTCAAAATTCGTAAGTCATCACCCGTAGCTTTATCGTTCTGATCTATTTTGCATTTTATCATGACCAGCTGTTTTATGTTTTGCTTGATAGTCTCAAAAGAATGGGTAATATTTCTTGTTTCGTCACGAAACACCCTTCTGTTTCTCTCTTTCCATAGAGTCCAGGTGATGAACCCTGGTAATATTTTCCAGATCGTGTTTACTCTTTGATTGCCCAAGAAATTTCCTCTCCATTTCTCAATGGTTTCCTGGATAGAGTCTCTGTTTCTGTCTGTTTGCCTCATGATGTTTTCGGCCCAATTCCACAGAGTGTCGGCCAAGTCACAATTTTTGAAAAGATGGTTCATGGTCTCCTCGTCCCTGTTGCAGAGTGGACATTTTGAAGGGCCACTGAAGCCTTTTTTCGAACATTCTCCCATGTTAACGTCTTCCTCTGCATTAGCAACCAAAGGAAGGTTTTGATTTTCGGCCAGCTTTTGGAGTCCCAAACTTTACTGCTCCAAGCTACCTTGTCCACCTGCTCTGCCTTTTCAATGCAAAATCGTGCCTCTTTGAGTGTGAAATTACCCCCTCCTTGATTTCCCCATCTTAGTTTGTCGTTGTCCTCTGCTTTCCTGATTTTCCTTTTATCTAATATATTGTTCAGGTTGTCGACATTTGTATTCCCTTCCCCTATTATAAAGTTATTATTGAGTGCTTCTATCATTACACATATAATAACAATTTTAATCACCATTAATGACAAAGTTTGGATGTTAAATAAAATAAAATGTCTTTTAAAATATTTGAATAATTCCTTTTTTAATGGAATTTTTTCTTATCAATATACATATCAATTATTATATTTTATATAATTAATGGACAAAAATGTCATGCCATACTAAATTGATGTATTCTTTACTATAGAATTTTGTGTTTATAAGAGGTCACTAACTACATTTATCTATTATGTTAAAATCACTTATCTATTTTGCAACTATGAACATAGATATGGCATTAACAACCTTTATTATTTGACATGTTATCATTAAATTATTTTATAATTAAAATTTCATTAACAACTTTTATGAATTTGGCAATGTTAATTAAAATTTCATTAACAACTTTTATGAATTTGGATATGTTAGATTAAACTATTCTATGTTAAAATGAGTCAGATTTTTGTTGTCAAAATGTATTTTTACAAGTCAATATGAAAGAGATATGTAACTCTTATGTTCAACATGGAATTCACATATAATATTAAAATCAATTAATAATAAAAAAATATTTCAATATTTATTAAAAGTAACTTATATTTAGTAGCTATCTTAAATAAAATAATTTTAAATCAATTTTATCTAAATAATATAAAGAAAGCAATTGAAAACAACTCTATTTTATTCAAAGTTGTTTATATATATAGAATTGGAACATGACATTTAAAAATTGTTTCTATATATTATAATATATATATATATATATATATATAATATATATATATAATAATATTATATATATAAATATATATATATATATATATATAATTTGTGTGTTGATTAGTATGATTGAGGTGTAATTTTCATTATGTTTAACAAGGAGTTGGCATGAGTGCACATGCACTTGTGTATGTATAGACTCACATACTATGGATCCATCATGCATTGATTTGTAACAACTTTTGATCTATTTGTTTTTGTTTGTACAAATATGTTGTCGTAGTTTCTTGTTAGCAAGAAAGAAAGAAGTAAATAAATTACTTTAAGGTCCACAAGGCTTAAGATATCCTATGAGACGAATTGCTTCTCTCTTTGGTTGTTGTATTTGACCCTTATCATGTGAAGCCTCACAATAAACACTCTCAGCTTCTCGACAAACCCCTCCCTGAATAGATTATCCCAAAGGCTAGCTGCTAGAATGTATGTATAAATTTCCCTGTCGCCTTTGAAGGCCTCACATTCTAAAATGAAATTCTTTTTTGTTTCCACATTTTTGGAAGCACAAAAAATACATATTTTTTACTCCCACACTTCTTTTGGCCTTTTCCAATGCCTTGTTTCACAACGGAGTTGATGAGAATTAATCCTTAACTAAACAATAAGAATTTTGGCTCTCCAAGAAATATTGACCTCTATGTACAGTTTTTGTTGATGATTACAAGTGAGATTAAACTCTTTAATATAGTACTTTTTCTTTCTCCCTAGCTCCTTATCCAAAATACATTTGTGGAACTTAGCCATAAATTTTTTTTTTATCTCTTTATTGTTTATGGGACACATGTTCAAGCAAATACCTCATTTACTAAACCATTTGTTATTTTGTTGCATCCAAGTCTTATTTCTTTTGCACAATATGTCATTAAAAACAACCTTAGGCCATCTTCCCTCTTCCATTTGCTCAATTTCTTTTTAAATACCTTATGACTCGCACCACAATAATTAATTCAATAGGAGCATCCCTTGTTTCACTTAACAAAATAGGATAAGGAACTACACTGTTAATTTTTAATTTGTATGTAATCAAACGCTTCTATGTTTTGTCAATTTGTTTCCACTGGATGTCAGATGTATTGCTGGCCCATAGCTCACAACCATGGAGAATCATCGAAATCACTGAAAGCCCAAAAATAGTTTGAGTGGTTTTTCAATCCCATAATTCTTTCTCTCTACACCTATTTTGAAAAACATCAAATGCTTTCCAACCCCCCAAATTTATTTTCTTTCTACAACCATACCAACTTAGATTTTTGTTGAAGTCAATTCTGAGGTATTTGTAATCCACAACCTCTTCCAGAATTTTTCCTTCAAAGTAGAACTTATGTTGGTTTTTTCTTTAATAGAGAAAATTGCTACTTTTGTTTTTCTAATATTGACTTGCATTCCCACCCTCCTACAAAAATGCTCAAAGGATAGTAAGTGATCTTGCAAACCAAGAACAGAATTAGCAATCAAAGTAAGGTCATTTGCATACAAACGAAGCCTTATAACGAACTTACCCCAATGGATAATGTCACCCTGTTGCAAATTTAGCCACTCTTCAAGCTTGTAAATGTATAAACCAAAAAGGGTAGGAGATAATGGGAAACCTTTCTCGACCCTAATATTGCTTCTAAAACTTTCAGATATGCCTATTGAAGTTTAAATTTTGACTTTCACTAATCCAGAGATCAAAATTTGACTCAAAAATGAAAGTGCCCAGAATATTTTGAAACTGGCGTCAATTCGTAATGTTCGTCATTATGATTCCAATGATGCTTGAATCACTTCAATCCGATATTGTATGACAAAGTTATGATGTTCTAAATTTTTTGGCCAACAACAATTTTTTTTGCAAGTAGGCTGACTAGGCTGCTGACTGGGCAATCTGTACTGCTGATGTCATGATTATGTCAACACGCTAACTGAGTGTACAATAAACAAAGTAGAACTTACTGAATTTCAAGTTCGTACAGTTGTGACTTGGTTGCATTTGATTGGTCGAAGTCATTTTGGTGGCCCAAGGGAAAGCTACCACGTGGCCCAACCAGAGGCCGCCATGTGGCACCTCGTTATTGGCTTAAAATTTTCTATTGAGACCAAAGCCCTTGGCGGCAATCGACCGCATGACATGCCACATACAAACTCTAGCTCCACCCTCTCGCATATGCTTTGGTTCTTAACCATTATGTCTGCCACATATATTTCAATGGTATGTATTTCCATGTTGGGAGGAGAGGTCGGGCGATGAGCCCCTGTCACTGGTCATGTCCACCACAATATGGTCACTGACGAGGAGTGGAAGTTAGAGCATGACAGGGACTGGACCTTGGTCACACATCGTCCATGAGATCGAGCGCAATAGAGAGGAGCTCGGTGAGCAAGGTGGGGATTCAACCCCAGCCCCTAGTGCTATGGCACGCCATGTGACTTGGTTTGGAGTCGGGTTCGATGGGGCGAATTTTAAGGCTTGACCGCAGGTTATGATGAAAATGCATAACCACCGACGAAGAGTTAAGGAGCTAGCCTGAAGGGGGTGGGCAGTTATCCCCAGCCCAAGACCACATCACCATGCAGATGATCACATGCCCGATGAGGAAGGTGCCAAAGCTGGTGGGGGCAGACCGTTGTCCCCAACCCCCGATCATAGGCGCCCATGTGACCCTGTTTTTATGCATAGGGGTTATTGGGAAAATTAATCAAGCAATAAAATCCACTAATGATGGGAAAAATTGTCACCTCCTAAACTATTCAAACGGTGAAAATATCACACAGTTAGGAGGTTCTATCAAATTGACGGACGAATAGAAGAAGAAACTTGGGAGAGTCATAACTTGATGAGTTTTTGGTCTTTTTGAGCCTAAGAAGAGCCCAGATATGGATTTTGGACATTTTGAATCCATTGGAAGCCTCATTTTACTGATTGGAGCATTTATGGAAGGACGTTTTGTAGGATTCGGTATTTTAGTGCCAGAGATAATCAATGGTTTGAAGTAGTTTTGAAGGCCCTTTTAGCACAGAGATAAATTTGTAGGGGCTTCCATCCTTCATATTTTATTTGCAGTAGCTGTGACTTCTATGGTTCAACACTTCTTTTTCTTTTCTCATTATGTGTTTTGAGGAAATATCTTCTAGTACTTCAATGTGGATTTGTTGTACATTTTATGCTCAATTTTCATGTGGAGTATAGGGACTTGATTTGAAAGCACTTTTCATGTTGACCTTTTTATGACTCAATGTAGGTGGTCATACTTTTAGAGCGAGAGTTCTTTGTAGAAGATTGTTTCCTTGAAGGGGAAACAAGCCACTCATTTTTCAACAAATTTCATGTACTATTTTACCACTGAAAACTATGGAGCAGTCTAGCTGTGTTAGTAGGCCTGAAGATGTAGCCTAGGAGGGGTGAAGTCCATCATCAAATTCTATTTTTCCTCTCTTCATGTTTGCCTTTTTTGAGTTACATGTCGATATGTTGTTTTTTTAATGCTGATATGAAAACTAACTCATCATCCTTGAAGAGATTATAAAACTAATTTACAAGGCCTATTTTGTTTACTCGCAAAGTGTCAGAGGACGGTCAGTTTTTAGGAAGGAGAAGTTATCCTCCAATTTCAGACCATTCACCTCTTCAGACAAACTATGCATAACTACTCTCAAATGCCTAAGAACCCCAAGTTCCTCCATTTTGTGCCAAAGCTTATCCCTAGGAATTGTGTCAAACGCTTTTATGAAATCAACAAAGAAACAAAAGTCTTCTTCCTTTTTCTCCCAAACTTTTTCAATCATGTACCTTAAAGTTATACAATGATCAATTGTGGAATGTTGAGGTCTAAAACCTAATTGTCCTTTAGCAAGTTTATCTCTTTGTTCTGCCCACTTGCTAATTTTATTTTCTAGCATGATTCCAAATAACTTTGCAAACAAGGGGTTTATCATTATGGTGCTGTAATTGGAGGGATTATTGACGTCACCACTCTTGAAAATACGTATTATCAGACTAGTTGTCCAATCCATGGGTAACCCTTGTTATTTATTTCCATTTATAGCCTAAACATTTTTTGAAATACTTTAATATTCATTCGATCTTAGTTACAATAACTTCTACGATCAATTACATAAGAGGTAGGTACTAAGCAACGATGTTGCATATCCAATCATTCCATCCAAATACTTCTTAGAAAACATATCATTTACACACATCATAATCACCTCAACAAATATGTGATTATTGAACACTCTGACAACACTAAACATCGTATTTTTCTTCATTACACTAAAGTTATGGCGTATGCTCCTCACTATCCGACCTATATAGTTAGAGAAAACTTATAAAAAGAAAAACACCCTAACGACTTTAATTGTGAATATATAAATTTATTCAATCTTGGAAATATATTATTCAATGTCTTCACCCTTAAATTATTAATTTATTAATTTATTATATATTTTTATTTCATCTTTGGGGGTTTCTAGCTCCATTGATTTCCATCTTATTCTTATGTATTTAAATCATTACTTTCAACTTTAATCATGTATCTTTACTTTTCTTATCTCTAATATCATCCCTTTACCTAATATTATTAATCATGTTTAGTTTGATGTATTATTTTTATCTTTTGATTATTTTTTGCATAAGTGGTAGGTACTAAGCACAAGGGCTTCACTGGGAGAGAAATACCATGTCGTGTGCATTCATATTGGGGAATATATATTGAGGAAAAAATGACAATATATTGAGCATATAATAGGGAGTAAAGGGTTTTTATATTGCCATGCATAAAAAATGAATCTCAAAGTTAATGAAAAAATATAAAGGAGTATAAAAAATGTTAATGAAAAATGGGTACCTACAATATCTAGTGAAAGTAGGGATTTTTTAAATTGGTGAGGTATATTGGATTTGTATTGGTAGGAGGTTAAATATTGCGATTTTGAGAGGTATTTTCCAATATGTAGTCAAATTAAGGGTATTGTTTAGTATGCCATGAATGCATGTGATATGTCATAGGTTCATTATGTGAAGCCCATGTGATGCTAAGTATCAACACTACATATTACACTTGTTTTATGGTGTATTGTGTCACACACACACACACACACACACACACACATTCATATTTTGGGAACTATAGATATAGAAATTTAAAAGGAAATTAGAAGTAGACAAACTTGAATTTCTTACTCACCTAATTAAAGGTTAAAAAATTAAATACTCAACCAAAATCCTTCAATGAATTAGGATATATTTCCCCATACTTCTAGGAACATTCTATAGCTAACATTATTGTATCGTCAACTTTACATTGCTATTCAAGAACTACATCAGTTACTAAATCATAATATTGCATAATAGTGTCATGCACTCTAAGTTGTAAATTAATCTACCCATCCTTAATATATATAAGATTTCCTTCACAATGCATGGAAAATTGTCTTCCTTGGGGCTTGCATTCACCTAAGGGTGCATGATAAAATTGGCTTTAAGTTGTGAGTTATTCTCTCATACATAGCTTCTCATACCATGGTGGTCACTAACCTTAGGATTAGTATTAGAGATTAAAAAAATATGAGAGTTCAAATAATGTTAAAAGTCATACTCTAGAAAACCCCATTTGGAGAGAAACTAGCCAACAATATATTCATTATCATCTTATGTCTTATAATCAGCCATGCCTTGACTTAAAAGTAGGCAAGCTTGTTAACCTCCTATCTAAGCCAAGTGAGCCCTCCCTAATTTAGGCTCATTAAAATGGAGAATCGCCAATCCTTTTAAAGGATTCATCACATGGAATTCATGGGATTTAATACCATGGGCCACCAAAACCATGTGCACTATCGATCTAACAAATTTGACTCTTTCATGAGTCAAGTTACCCTAACATTCTCCCCTTAAACTTTACCAAGGAAATCCACATTCTCTCCTCCATTTCGCTATGTCTAAGCTGAGACTTTATCATCAAGGGAACACATACATAACTAGGTCTTACAATCATATGCCCATATACATGTAATTTACAAATTTCATCTCAAAAGTAATTTTACTTTTTTTTGGTTATTGCTATTCAACACTTATGTTTCCATTCTCTCAAGTTTGCACACTTTTTTACACCAAGTGCTCCACTCGCTAGATCTTGATTATGTGGCTACATATCACCCTATCGGACCCCTATTTACTCTTAGGCTATCCATATATATGTAAGCCACTAAAACCATGTGCATTGTGGACCTAACAACTTTGACACTTTCACAAGCCAAGTTTACCCTAACATTCCCCCTTTAAACTTGACCAAGAAAATCCATATGCTCTCCTCCACTATCACATATATCTACTCCAGGAATTTATCTTAAGGGGAACATATGCCTAACTAGGTCTTACAACTGTATGCCC
This sequence comes from Pinus taeda, assembly GCA_000404065.3. Lineage (NCBI taxonomy): Eukaryota > Viridiplantae > Streptophyta > Pinopsida > Pinales > Pinaceae > Pinus > Pinus taeda. The sequence goes on from APFE030921399.1 coordinate 163,547, forward strand.
ATATACATGTAATTACAAATCCCCCCTTGAAAGTAAATTTGTATTTTTTTTTATTGTTATCCAGGAATTATGTTGTCATTCTCACACATTTTCACACTTTCTAACACCAAGTTCTCTCCTCACCATATCTTGATAATGTGGTTGCATCTCACCCTATTGGACCTCTATTTCCTCTCAAGTAATCATCATATATATCGTTGAAATCCTAGTTGGGATTCTGCATGTTATCTTCAACCTCAACAAATAATGTGCTTATAGTTGTAACCTTCACCTCCTTCTATAAACCATGATTCTTTGGGTCTATTACCATTATTACAGATAAAGATGGTGAGAGAGAAAATAATCATAGAAAAAATAAAAACACATGAAACACATGGTTTTTATCGTGGAATACCCAAAACTATGAAAAACCACCTAATAGATCATTCATGGCCCAAAGGAAAATTATAATGAAGTCTTCATGCCTTTAAATAGGATAAATTACAAAATAATACACTCGGAAAAAAAGTGGGTTATCAAGACATGGAGCCCAAAATCTGTCAATGGTAAATTTACTCTATGACCAAATTATGTTTACCAAAACTACCCTAAAAATCCCCCCTTAAACTTGACTCAGAGAGACTAAACTAGTTTGAACCTCATTGTTGAAGTCCATATAAAAATGTTACCATCCATTGAAATACATGGGTAACCAGCCACTATATTTGCCAGTTTGCTAGGATACTTTTTCTTATACATGGTTCATCAACCATCTCACATTTTTATGTTCAAGCTACCATACAAGTACACCTTCCACCCTTATACCTATTCAGGCGGTACATTCCACAACTTTACCATCCATAACTTTATGCATCATTGCACTCCAAGGTGTATGTCTAAATAACAATTCTCACAAAAAGAAAACACCAAGCTACCATACAAGCACACCTTCCATCATTGTATGTACTCAAGTGATCCATTCAACAACTTGAGAGATCATGTTCTATCATGCTACATTTACACCTAAACAAAAAGTCTTAAAACCACCTTGGGGAATGCAACTTTCCCACAACTAGGATTTACAACTTGGACCAAAAATGTTTAGGGTATTCATACACAACTGCAACTATCCATAACATGCTAGCTCCTTCAACAAACCCGAACATCATTTAATCCATCTACATTCTCTTGCCCATGCAGTTACCTAACCTCTCTCTTACTATATGTCCTTCCAATGTTGATCCATACCTTGATGTGTGGTCTTCCAACACCATTTTCAGTTACCAAATCCATGGGATATGTCATTGGCCTAGCTCTCAAAATTAACCTTAGATAGATCCATCCCAACAACCATTAAACCACTTTTCTCAACTATTGGTTCTTCAATGGCAACATCTCAATAGGACCACCAATCTTGCTCTTGGTTTATTAACATTTTTTGCACTCTCAAGTTCTTTCAAACGACCAACGGTATTGTTCTTTGATGCATCTTGTAAAAAAATATCTATTATAGCATCAACATCATGAAAGTATCTTTGTTTAAATTCTAGTGAAATATGCCTTTCATGATGTTGATGTTATGGGCTATTCTATGATCCATAGCTTCTCATACCTTAGTGACCATTAATACCTTGGAAAGTTGTCTTCCTTGAGGCTAATATTCTCCTTCTAACACATAATAAAATTGGATTTAAACTAAGAATTGAGTTACGTGCTATATTGTTATCCATAGCTTCTATATTGTTATGCATAGCTTCTCATACCTCAGTGGCCACAAACTTCATAACCTTTATTCTACATTGTATAACCTTCAACGTTTAGTAATTTTTTTTTATTATCATAATTTTGTTCGTTCTTTGTTAGCCATATTATTTTAGGATACCATCTAATTTTTTGATACTAACTTTGTAATATCTTCCTGCACCAATAAAATTCAAATTTGTAACACCTTCCTTGTAGTTAAAAGTTTGCATTTTGATAATGTAGTTTTGTGATGCTTGCTAATTCCCCCAACTCGTCTCAATGCCTGTTGCTAGAAACGAAGTTAAACTATCAATATTCTTTAATGCCCCCTCCTTTCATGGTGATAAGGAAAGGTATGGAAAGGTATTCTTTAATGCCCCCTCCTTTTATGGTGATGGGTATTTTTCAAGTTACTCCTCCACGTAAAGACTATGTCTTGAAATTATTTGAGTTAGAGTTACGTAGCTGATCATAATTAGATGCGTTATTTTTGAGTTAGAGTTACGTAGCTGAAAATTATAATAATTTAGATGTGTTATCGTAGTGTAACCTTGCCTCCGAATAATTTCCTAGAGGTTATTGGTTGATCCTTGAAATTTGACATCATTATGGACTTAGTGGACGACATATATAGACATAATGCATACACTGAATTAATGAGAGTATGATTTGTAGCAAGGGCTTCTGTATTAAAAAATATTTCTTCACCTTTCAAATTTGTAATGTGAAATTACTTCGTATTTTCTTCTGTCATGAGACTAGATATTTTCTTTCACTCTAATAAACGATTCCCTTTACCTAAAATATTTATTTGTGTTAGCCTTCATATGATATAGCTATTTTATATTCTTGTGAGATGAAAGCCAATTTATTATAATGGGAGAAATGGGAGAAATGAAAGATCCTATTTTATATTCTTGTTAGATGAAAGCCAATTTATTTTAAAGGGAGAAATGAAAGATCCTAATTTTAAGGAGGCTTGTCTTAGCTTTTTATAGTAGTGTTTCTCTCACATGACACCCGGTGGTTTTTTTGTTTGTTTGTTTATATGGTAAAGAGAAGGTATATGTGATCTATTAGTTATGTTTTTTTTGTCCATATTTTTTCTTGACATATTTTATAAGGGAAAATATAATTATATATATATATATTTATATATATATATATATAATATAACATTTATAACCAATGGAAAAGCCTTGACACTCATGGGCAATTTCTTTGTCAATATCCTCTATATTCTTGTGAGGAGCATGACTACCTCTAAAGAACAATTTGCAAAATAATTTTTATGGTTGGTATTTTAAGAATTAGTAAAATTTATCAATGATTGTACACCGAAGGTATGTGTGGATCTTAAAATTCTCTCTAGCAAATAATGTATTTTTTGAATGAGAAATGTACTTAGATGTATACAAACACACAAAGTCGGGAGACAACAACCCTCTCCAAATATTATTTAGCATCTAATTTTAAAATGGATTCCATTACAAACTCTTGAGCATCATGGATGCATCTCATTTTCTTCGTCATATTCAATCCAAGGAGTAAGGGCCTTCAATGCTAGAACTTACTTCTTAGTCTCAAACACCATGGAGGAGCCCTCTTGTCACCAAATGTGAACTCTATAGGTTATCATTTCCCTCCAAGGGTGTTATGGGTGCCATGATTAGGTTAGTTGCAAACCAAGAATGGTTCTTGAGGTCTAATCAAGGTCAAGGGAGAACACCAAATTCCTTGAGCCATAAATAATTCTTCTTAATATTAATCACCATGAAAAACTAAGAAAATCCATAAAACATTCCCTCATGGGGATCTTTTGGCTATGAGTTATTTACTAGAGGATATTATTATGTTTTTAGTAAGATAGATGGATATTTGATTCTTAACAATGGGCAAAGAAGGATAACAAGGGTCTTGGGTATTGAACAAATGTTCTCAAACTCAAGCATCTTGAAAGATGCATTAAACACCACATGGGACCTCTCTACGGAATTTTTAGTCTCTAAGTGAAATATAGATACTAACTAATTTATTTGGGCAATATTTACAGGTATAGGGGTCTATACCATGGTCAAAAAGAAAAAAAAAGGGCATACAAAGGAAATTAACATTTTGGGGCTCAAGCACTATGAAAAATGCCTACAACCATGAAATCTTCACTCTTTACGGGGGTTTTCAGCTTTGAGTGGTGTTACAAGTTATATTAGATAGTTTTGTGCTAAGGGGATGGGTCTAGAGGCCTTGGCAATTCTCAAAAGAATAAAAAACAAATCTTCTACTCCTAAAAGGAGGTTTTAGCACTAAAGATCTCATTTAGAAACATTTTAGTTGAGAGATTTTTACATGGTTTTTTATTTTATGTACAACAATAATGCACACACATTTTTTTATTCACGAGTTATAAACAATTAGATAAAATTATCTTGATTCCTTTACATGTTGGATGTGTTGGTTTCATTAATTTTAGCTTGAAACCAAGGAACTAGTTGATTTCTACTGCATAAATAACAACAAACAAGTTTTTCCATCTCTCTATTAATATCTTCATTTTGACTATATTTTTTAATATGATCCACATATTCAACACCTTGAAACACATAGTTATAGAGTATAGAAATCATATACAAACTTCAAAAGATATTTATAAACATTGTATACAAGCTCCATATGATATGTGTGTGTGTTTTGATTGTGATAAGAACTCCAAATCCAATTTAAGCCTTCATCAATTTTATTAATTTTCAAAAAAAAAAAACTTAATGATGGTGTATAAGAAATCAATATTTTTTTTACGACTACTTTTAGCATAGGCAAAGGCACCTCCAATGTTAGATGGAAGGAATATCTTCCCATGAGTGACATGTTATCACCATGAATGTACCTATCTTTTGTACACCCCTTCGATGTTACATACAACTATAATTTTTTGTTTTTTAAATAATGCATTGTTAATGTATTAACACAAACCTATGCATTATTAACATATGGATTATACTAGCATAGTCATATAAATTAAATATTCGATAAACGTTGATAGGCATCAACCCATAATAAACATCAAAACACCTAATACATCCCAGGTTGCTAAAATAAGATAAAATGAAATGATAGAAAATAACTAAATTATAACTTGGCCCCACAGAGTTGATCTTGGACATTGATCAGTCACACTCACACGAATGACTTTGACCCTCCAGCGTCCATTGTCAGCTTATATGTCTCACTAGTTACCTCGTCATAATTCTTTTGGGACTATGAGACTTTAAGGTAAACAATGATCTACCAAATTGGTATTCGTTGTTTAACTTTCACGTACATAAGGAATGGATGGGACCCATTGCATTTGTCTTTTCCCTGCTTCCTTTTTTTCTTATATTTTCTACTCCTCCAATGCTCTACCTCTAGAATTCGCCTTTGTCCTTTGGGCTCGTATGCCAAAATCCTCTACACTTCAATGATCTAATAGAACATAAAAAACAAAACATCAGATCCTACTGGGGACAATGCCTTCCAAGTAGGGCACGAAAAACTTGTAGATTAGTGCCTTGAACTTGGGCATGGAGTTAAACTAAATATTCCATAAGCAAAATTGAAAGAAAATTAAACACTCTCATATTTACAATGGCTCACCAATACTTACAATGGTCAAGAGTGAAATTATTCAATGCTAAAGTAGAGCTTGAGGTACTTCCCATTTATAGGCAGCTCAAACACTTCACCATCAAGGTTCTCCAATAGAAAAGTATTGTTCCCTTTGACTTCAACTATATTGAAAGGCACAAACCAAAGAGGGTCGAATTTCCCATGTTTACCCTTGTCCTCTCTCTGGACATCCCATCTAAGCATGAGGTCACCTGGCTCAAAAAGTATGCCTTTAGCTTTCATGTCAAATAGAGCCTTCATTTTATCTTGGTATTTAATTAGGCTCTGAGTTACTTGCTCTCTGCTTTCTCATAATTCGACCAACTAATTTATTCTTCTAGTCAAATAATTGGGCTCCTCCTCTGCATCTTGAATGATTTTTGCCACTGGCATAGCCATTTTTTTCCAAAATACCACATTGGTCATATATACCAACTCAAATGGGGATTTTCCAGTCAACCTTTTACTAGTGACTATATTAGTCCATAATGTAATCTTAAGCTGAGAGTCCCAATTCTTCTCATTTTTTTCTACGATCTTCTTAAGGATTCTAAATAAGGCCTTACTAGAGGATTTTTCTAGTCCCTATGGGTAATAGTAGTATAAATACTAAAGATAATATTATAGTTTTGACAAAAACTAATAAATTTGGTCAATTTAAACACTTTTGCATTATCAGTGACTATTTTTCTTCGACAATTGAATCTAGCTAGACTGTTCTCCTCCATGAACTTAATAACCATTGATCGGTTTCATTCTTGGCAAGAATGCCCTCTACCCACTTGGCGAAGTAATATGTTGTTGTAAATATCTGTTTGTGTTATACAATATAGGGTGGATGGATTTCCCTAATAAAATGGAGCCCCGACTGCCTAAAGATTCATCTACAAAAATAGGGATCAACTGGAAGGGTGTTAGCTTCTATTCTTCAGCAAAAATTTGGCACTTTTTATAGATTTTCACTTGTGCATGGACATCACTGAATCACCTGAGCCAATAGAAGCCAACTTTCATAATTTTATGGGTTGTGACCTTCTAGCCATAGTCTCCCCCACGAACACAATTATGGAACTCATCTATTACCTTGGAAATTTATTCTTCCACCAATCATAATAGCATTATTCACACAAGGTCTTGTTTTTTCCGCTACAACACCCTCCAAAATTTTGGCCTACACCCAAATTTGTGAGCCAATCTTGATCTTGCATACTATCATCGCAAATAGTGAGACTCATTGCACGTGTTTTCTCTAAGTGTTTTGGTCCCATTTTCAAGGAAATCAAAGTGTCATCTTTTCGCACGTTAAGTGTCACACAATGCACAAAAGTTTGTTTTTTTATTTAAAGGGGTAATATTTGTGTAAACGAGTTGAACTTACCATGTAAAAATCTATAGTACTCATTTCCAAAGTTTTAAGCATTGTCACACAAGTGTCATCACAGTTGCCACAAAGTGTATCTTTGGTTTCATACTTTTCATGGCAAAGTTGTCGCAATGAGGGAAGTTTGTTGTTCATGTGTTATGGATGATATATGTTGTTTCATCAAGTGTTCTAAGTTTGTGATCATAGTAAATTATTATCACTTTTCACATCAACTTCATCGATCCTACACTTAGCTAAATTTAGAAAACTCCTGAAATCTATAGCACTCATTTCCAAAGTTTTAAGCATTGTCACACAAGTGTCGTCACAGTTGCCACAAAGTGTACCTTCGTTTTCATACTTTTCATTGCAAAGTTATCGCAATGAGGGAAGTTTGTTTTTCATGTGTTATGGATGATATATGTTGTGTCATCAAGTGTTCTAAGCTTGTGATCACAGTAAATTATTATCACTTTTCACATCAACTTCATCGATCCTACACTTAGCCAATTGCGTAGTCACAACGCTCAACCAACAACCCTACCTTTTGACACTACGTAATTTGTAGTTCTTGCCTCCCAAGCCTACACACTACGCAGTCTCAGTGCTCAAACTGAGCCCCTAAGCTCCAAAATTGTGAAATTCGTCCCTCCAACCAGGCCTGAACTACACATTGTGTAGTCTCAGTCATCAAGCCCAAACCTTGAGCTCTTTAGCTGTGCCATTGTGTAGTCACCTAGGCTCCTCTACCTTCCATAAATGCGTAGTAGGAAGAATCAGTGCTCAAGCCCATAACATGGCTCCCTCAGCTCCCCAACTGCGCAATATGCTTGCTCAGTCCAGCCTGAACTATGGATTACATAATTTCAATGCTCAAACCTAACTCCTGATTGCCCAAGCTACACAATTACACAGCCATTGAGCCTCTCCCTCATATTGTCACTCAGTTCTGACTGAGTCAATGGATTATCATGCAATATGTTAGACTAGGGGTTTACGAGACTGATGTCATCTTGTCAAGAGTGAATTTCATTACTCTATAATACCATGATAGGATGATGAAGAAAGAGATGGAGAAGGGGAACATGAAATAAGAAACCTTTGTAGTTGAATATGCAAGTGGATCAATCAGAAGAAAGAAATGAGACACTAGTTTGTGACCACCACTCAAGATATGATATCACTAAAGACTCCTTAGCTTTGAGCCATATAGAGGTGGAGGAAAGAAAATTCTCAAGAAAACACATAACAAGAAGCAACAAGAATTGCTTGACATTTCCATGTCATTATGCATTCCATGTCATCAATTTCATGTCATGTCATAAGCCACCATATGCCACATCACTTTTGTGGATCATGTAAATTCATATTCAAAAATGTATTGTAGAATGGAAGTCCAAAGGACATGTGAAAAATATGAAGATTCATGTAAAGTAAAATATTCATAGGAAGTCAAACAGTCATGAGAGTGGTCAAAGAGTCATAAGGGCGTTGAATCATCACCCCATTGGTTATATATACACTCTCATTATATGGGAAAAAGACTTTTCACCTTGGCTCCTCCCGCAAGACATCATAGAGATAAGCTAGTTCTTTTGGGGAGCAAGTAGTGGCTCAAACAATCCACTATTGGAGTTAGTAGTTTTTATTGCATACATGTGCCTTGGGTCTTTTAATTAATATATGAAGCCTGATGGCCAGCACATTCTCCATGCGTGGATTATGAATGTTTGTAAGATTGTTCTGTGAATGTTTATGATTCATGTTTATTTTCACTTATACTAAATTAGTTGAACTATTTTGGTTATTTTAGTGCTTATCACATTGTGAATGTGTTGTAATGGTTGCAATGCCCACCGAATCTTTGTGGACTATTCCATTGGATGTTAGACAGATATCTCTTGTTTGTGTGTGTTTCTATTAGAGTGGTACTATTGCCTCTCTCATAGAGGCTCACTTTCTTTTCCCTCTGGAGTATAAGAACCTTGAAATACCTATAATTGAACACTCACCATGCACACTTACTTTTCGAAAGCACATATACACTCCTCTCTCTTGCTGCCAATTAGAGCTAATGAAAACCTTTAATAAAGTGGTAACTGGGTCATATTCCAGATGGGGCTCTTATCCCAAATGGTGGGAGATCTAATTGGGGCCACATATCTGGGAGACCCCTTGAATGTTGGCAAGTGTAGTACTATCAATAGGTCCTTCTAGTATAGCTAACCATTGGAGATGACAAACCTATGTGATTGTAGCCTTAGAACTCTATATTTTATTTGTCAAATTTAGGTGGGCACTCCGTAAACAGGAGATAATGAACAAAAAATTTGTACCACTCAAAAACTAAATATTTCATTTGAATTTTTTATGTTAATCCCTTGGCATCCCCCATTTCACTTTGTTTCTTTGATTTTGTCTTGTCAAATAACAAGTCTATACCCAAGGATTGACAATTTTCTTCTGACAAAATTCGTGCCAATCCTTATCCCTTTATCAATTTGGTAGGGTTAATGTCCATGTCATATTGATCAGGGGCTCATGTCCCAAGTGTCGTAAAATGCTCAAAAATGAAAGTGCTCATAACTAGCTCAAACCTAAATGACCAGATAGAGCTCGTCCTCCTGATTTGGGCACCGCAAATGGTTCGAAAAGCGGTCACCGTATGAGAAAGTTATGCCAAAAACAAAATCGCCCAATAACCCTTAATTTTTGAATTTTAAAAAAAAATTAAAAAGAATATTCCACAAAATATTCCTTGGAATATTCCTTTTGGGAAGGCCAATCAAAAGCTGCCATGTGGCAAGCTCAGAAGCTGCCATGTGGCAAGCTCAGAAGCTGCCATGTGGCAAGCTCAGAAGCCGCCACGTGGCAAGGTGACATCAGCATATGGGCGCACGTTTTAAAAGTTATGTGGTAGGTCTGTGGTTTTAACCCGCGACCTGCCCGTGACAAACGCAACATTTTACCGTTGTGCCAAAGGATCGTTCTTGTTATGAGAGCGCACAGAACTGTAGTTAAGGTTTAAAATGCATTTGGGGCGGGAAGAGAAGGGGGACAACCCCTAACGGCCAGCCCCCATACCATGTGACCGTCCTCTCATAACCGTGGGCCAGAACACTAATAGCCATCACAAAATCCAATGCAAACCACCAGCCGAGATTTGCGATCACATGCGGGCAGTCAACTAACAGTCAGGATTTGGCAGAGATTTTGGCAGAGGCAGTGAATTTGGCGGACCCACCATAATTGGCAGAGTTAACTGGACTCCAACTAAAGTTAGCTGGAGTGTTTCTAGGCATAACTGGAGGAAAACTTTAATGGGCCATAACTTTGGCTAGGAAAGTCCGTTTTGGACAAAAAAAAAATATTTTGGGTATATTCGACCTTCTGAAGCCATTGGCATAGGTTTTACAGCCATCTGAGGTCATTTGCAGAGGTTTTGGCGCCGAAAGTTCTAGGAGCCACTAGGGCCCAGTATTGTGAGAGTTGTATAGGGTTGCAGGTATCCATTGGAGGTGAACCAGTAGTCAATCCTGAAGGATTCAAGTGTTCTGAATCTGTTTTTACAGTCTATTCCACATGTAGAGGCTTTTATTCAGCTATATATTCATTTTTAGCATTTAATTAAAACGAGGACAGGCCCATTTGGGAGCCTTGGACCCAACAGACGTATCCCAGGAGGGGTGAATTGCTTTATCAACTTCTTTTGCATCTGTGGTTGATTTATTTTGTAGAACAAATTCATTTTAGTGTGTTAAACAGTAAAAGGAAATAATTCTGCTATACTTAAATGGGTCATGAACAGCTGAAAATTTCATTTGTTTTTTTACTGCAAGACATGGACATCTTTTAAACATGTTTATTACTGAATTGAATACCTTGCAAACCATTTACAAGTAGTTTCAAATCCAGATCAAGTTGGTATCAAAGTTATGTTGTTGTTTCTTTGTATCAAAAGCAGTCAAATAAGTTATAGACAGAGCCTGAAATGAGCTAGGAAGCCTTCAAAATGCTCTTGTTATACAATTGCAAAGTAGATAAACGCTCTTTCAGTCAATCTCTGGTGTAGTTGTCTTTTGATTGTTTTTGTGCAAAGATCTTCTAACTGTCTTGGAAGTATTGATGCTTACCAGGTTGAAACTTAAAAGAGGGGAAGGATAGATGACTAGAGAACGGGAGAATCCTCAGTCAAGGAAGGCCAAAGAGCCATCACCTCCACCTTCAATTTCACCCTCAAGAGTCTCAGCAGAAGCTTCAAGAATGTCTAAACAGGAAGGAGAAATTCCTGCAGACATGGATCCAAAAGAAGAAGAAAGAGTCTTCAGAAAGGCTTTCTTGGACCTCACTGAAATGGTGAGGATATTGTACCAAGAAAGAAATGAGAAATTGGTTGGAGAAGGGTCCAAGCATCCACATGAAGGAGAGGGCTCTTCAGGACGTAAGAAGGATGATGATCGTTCCAAGAAAGGACATGGAGGTAATGGTGATCCACCACCCCAATCGTCACCTCCTTCCTCTTCATCCTCGTCTTCTTCTTCTGTGCCTAAGCATAGATCCTCTGGAAAAAGTCCTTTTTTGAAGCTTGATGTAAAATTCGAATTACCTATGTTTAATGGCGAAGTGAATGCAGAAAATCTTGACAACTGGATTAGGCAGTTGGAATTTTACTTGAGGATCCAGAATATGCATGATGATGCCACAAAGATTCAGTTGGCTTCTTTGAGAATGGATGGAGCAGCATTGGTCTAGTGGGAGTCCAAGACCAAAGAGGAGATCAAAAAAATTGGTAAGGTTACCTTAACATGGATTGAATTTCTGTTAGCTATTAAAAAACAATTTTATCCTCTTGCTCACATGTAGAAAGCCATTATGAACTGGCAAAATTTCAGACAACTTAAGGGTCAAAGTGTCCAAGACTAAACCCAAGAATTCAGGAGAAGAGCTCTTTTATTAGGGGTAGATTTACAGACCCAGGAAACCTTGCTGAAATATATTGGTGGCTTGCATAGCTACCTTAGACACACCATCTTGATGTTTAACCCTACTAGCCTGGATGAGGTTTGTGTACAAGCTACCCATTTATAGGCAAGGGGGAAAAACACATTTGAAGAGGGTAGAAACAAACCCACCAAGGGGAAAAACAAAGAGAAAACCTCCAAGGAAAAGGGCAAAAAGAATGCATCTGTCAAACATGAGAGTGAGAAAGTGATCTATAAACATTGTTCTAAACCAGGCCATGAGGAGAAAAACCGTTGGAAATTACATCCTGAAAAAGGACCTCAATTTAACAAATCCAAAGGGAAACATAAAACTGCTGCTACTACATCTACACCACAAGATTTAGGGGATGATTCAGGTGATGAAACCAAAATTACAGCCATGGGTTTGAAAAACTTGAAGGGAAAAGAAATGGAAATTCAAGCCAGAACTAGTACCTCAAACTGTCATGTACAAGCTCCTAATGAGGAAGAAAGAATTGAACTGTTTCATGTGAGGGTGATTTCAAAACATACTAAGATTGACACACTTTTTGATAGTGGGTCACAAGCAAACCTTATATCAGAAAACTTGGTCAAGCAGTTTAAACTTGAGACCATTCCACATCCGAAGCCATATCCACTTGGATGGATTTGCAATGATGCAAATTTACAAGTTTCAAGAAAGTGCACATTGTGCTTTGCAATTACTGCACATTTTATTGACACAGTTGAACTTGATGTGGTACCTTTTGATATAGCAGGAATTGTTTTGGGAAGTCCTTACTTGTTTGACAGGAAAGCTATTTTTCATCGCCATGAAAACAAATATCATCTTTTCAAAGATGGCAAGGAGTTCATTGTTAGAGCTCATTGCAAGAAGACAAATATAGCGATGGTGAATGCAGGACAGGTAAAAAGGCTGGTCAATTCAAGTAAGAATTTCGTTCTTCTTATGATTAAGCCCAAGGTTGATGTGAATCATGAGTCAATTGTGATCCAAAACTTAAATCAGATCTTATGATATAGTTGATGTATATCATGAGATATTTCAGGAGCCAACAGGTTTGTCTCCTAAGAGGGAGATTCAGCATGAAATCCATTTGCATCTAGATTGTCCTCTTCCAAACATAGGCATGTACTGCATGTCTATTATGGAGAATGCTGAAATAAAGAAGCAAATCAAGGACTTGTTGGACAAAGGTTTCATAAGGCCAAGTACTTCGCCATGTGGGTCACCGATTGTACTGATCCCAAAGAAAGATGGCACTTGGCATATGTGTGTTGATTTCAGGGCCTTGAATAAGATAACGGTAAAGAATCATTACCCACTCCCAAGGATAGATGATTTGCTAGACCAGATGAAAGATGCTCGATATTTCACTAAGTTAGACTTGCGCAGTGGATATCATCAAGTAAGAATTGAAGAAAGTGACATTTGGAAGACATCGTTTAAAACCAAACAAGGACTCTTTGAATGGCTTGTGATGCCGTTTGGTTTGTGCAATGCACCTGCAACTTTCATGCGGGGTAATGGATGATGTCTTGCGCCCTTTTCTTGATGATTTCGTTATTGTCTACTTAGATGACATCTTAATCTTCAGCAAGTCTAGAGAAGATCATGTCATGCATGTTAGAAAAGTACTTGATGTTTTGAAGAAGAATCAGTTATTTCTTAAAATGTCAAAGTGTGAATTTGGAAAGACTTCTTTGGTTTATTTGGGACACATAGTAGGAGGAGGTGCTTTGAGAATTGATCTTGCTAAGATTGAGGCTATTGTGAAGTGGCCTACTCCCAAATCCATAACAGAGGTAAGACTTTTTTTGGGTGCAACTCAATATTGGAGGAAGTTCATCTCTAACTTCTCTTCTATAGCAGCTCCTATGCATGTAGTGACAAGTGTGAAGCATGCTTTCCAATGGGGAGGCAAGTAGCAAAAAGCTTTCGAATCTTTGAAACAGAAGATTAGTTCAGCTCCGGTCCTTGCATTACCAGATTTGAGATAGCCATTTGAGATACAAACCGATGCTAGTGATTATGCCATGGGTGCAGTTCTTCTACAGCACGGTAAGCCTATTGCTTTTCATTCTGAAACTTTTAAGGGTGTTGTTGTAAATTATCCTACCTATGATAAGGAGTTGTATGCATTGGTACAAAGTGTCAAAAAGTGGAAACACTATTTGATGAGCAAAGAAACTGTTATACATACCGACCATCAGCCCTTACAGTACTTGCAATCACAAAGCAAGTTACAACAGTCACGACACTTCAGATGGATGGGCTTCTTGCAACAGTTCCATCTGGTAATAAGGTACAAGAAAGGTACTCTGAATAAAGTTGCTGATATGCTTTCAAGGCCTATTATTGGTGCTGCTACTTTACTTAAGAATGATTCCATTGTACATGATAGTTACATAG
>APFE030921399.1:178769-189884 GCA_000404065.3 Pinus taeda
ATGCCTTGTAAGAAAACTATAACTGCTGAACAAACTGCTGAATTATTTTTTCATCATGTATGGATTCACTTTAGTTTGCCTACTTCCATTATTAGTGACAGGATTCCAGATTTGTGGGGAATTTTTGGTCCAACCTATGGGAGATGATGGACACAAAGTTGAAGAAAAGTACTGCTTTCCATCCGCAAACAGATGGACAAACCGAAGTTGTGAACAGAACGCACCTCTTGAGAGGATATTGTAGCAAGCATCCCAAGCTTTGGGATGAACATTTGCACTACATACATCATGCTTACAATCGTGCCAAGCACTCTTCAACAAACACCTCACCGTTTTAAGCTTGTTTTGGTTACTTGCCAAAATCACCTCTTGATTTCATTCTTGAGAAAGATGTCGCCATTGAGGGACATAGTGATATTGACAAAGCTCGTTCATTCATTGAAAGAATTCAGCAAATACATCAACAAATTCAAGAACAGCTTGAGAAGGGTCAAGGCAAGTACAAGGAAAGACACGACAAGCATAGAGTCGATCACAAGTTTCAAGAAGGGGATGAGGTATGGCTGTACATTAGTAAGGAAAGGATGCAAGGAGAAGGTAAAAAGCTAAAGCCTATTCGTTATGGTCCATTCAAAATCCTCAAGAAGGTTGGAAATAATGCTTTTCAATTCGATTTGCCTTCCTACATGCAAATGTATTCTGTTGTTAATGTGGAGAACTTACGTTTCTATGAACCTCCTTTGATCGTTTATCATGAAAGCGCTGTTCAGCTGCCATCTATACAAGATTTCTTGCCAGAATTCGTAGATGAGCTGAAAGAAGATACAATCCTTGACCGAAGGACACGCACTTCAAGGAGGGGAAATCTAGATTATGTTTGGGTTGGTTTCAAAGGCAGCAAATCGAACAAGGAAAAGTGGATGGAGGTGGATAGAGTGAGGGTGTTGTACCCTCACCTCTTTAACAGGTAGTTGAAGGCTTTTGGGGTCCAAAAGCTTCCCAATGGGGAGGCGTGATCAGGGGCTCATGTCCCAAGTGTCGTAAAATGCTCAAAAATGAAAGTGCTTAGAACTATCTCAAACCTAAACGACTGGATAGAGCTTGTTCTGTTGATTCTGGCGCCACAAACGATTCGAAAAACGGTCACCGTATGAGAAAGCTATGCCAAAAACAAAATTTCCCAACAACCCTTAATTTTTGAATTTTCAAAAAAAAATTAAAAAAGAATATTCCACAAAATATTCCTTGGAATATTCCATGGAATATTCCTTTTGGGCAGGCCAATCAGAAGCTGCCACGTGGCAAGCTCAGAAGCCACCACGTGGCAAGGTGACATGAGCATATGGGCGCAAGTTTTAAAAGTTATGTGGTAGGTCTGTGGTTTGAACCCGCGACCTGCCTGGGATAAATGCAACATTTTACCGCTGTGCCAAAGGATGGTTCTTGTTATGAGAGCGCAAAAAACTATAGTTAAGGTTTAAAATGCATTTGGGACGGGAAAAGAAGGGGGCCAGCCCCTAACGGCCAACCCCCATACCATGTGACTGTCCGCTCATAACCATGGGCCAGAACACTAACAGCTAGCACGAAATCCAATGCAAACCACCAGCCGAGATTTGTGGTCACATGCGGGCAATTAACTAATAGTCAGGATTTGGCGGAGATTTTGGCGGAGGTGTTGAATTTGGCGGACCCGCCATAATTGGTGGAGTTAACTAGACTCCAACTAAAGTTATCTGGGGTGTTTCTAGGCATAATTGGAGGAAAACGTTAATGGGCCATAACTTTGGCTAGGAAAGTCCGTTTTGGACGAATGTTTTTTTTATTTTGGGTATCTTCAACCTTCTGAAGCCATTGGCATAGGTTTTACAGCCATCTGAGGTCATTTGCAGAGGTTTTGGTGCCATGAAAGTTCTAGGAGCCACTAGGGCCCAGTATTCTGAGAGCTGTATAGGGTTGCAGGTATCCATTGGAGGTGAACCAGTAATCAATCCTAAAGGATTCAAGTGTTCTAAATCTGTTTTTACAGTCTATTCCACATGTAGAGGCTTTTATTCAGTGGTATATTCATTTTGAGCATTTAATTAAAGTGAGGACATGCCCATTTGGGAGCCTTGGACCTAGCAGACATAGCCCAGGAGGGGTGAACTGCTTTATCAACTTCTTTTGCATTTGTGGTTGATTTATTTTGCAGAACAAATTCGTTTTAGTGTGTTAAACAGTAAAAGGAAATAATTCTGCTATACTTAAATGGGTCATGAACAACTGAAAATTTCAATTTTTTTTTACTGCAAGACATGGACATCTTTTAAACATGTTTATTACTGAATTGAATACCTTGCAAACCATTTACAAGTAGTTTCAAATTCAGATCACATATTCTTGAATCTTGGTTATCCATTTTCCTCCCTTACCTTCATTGTCTCCCTGTGTGAGGATTTCCTTAATAGAAACTGTATGAACATAAGAAATTATCCTGGATTACAAAATATGAGTTTAGAAAGCTTTCAAGGCCTTAACCAGAGCGTAGGCCCGTTTTTCCAAAATATTATATTTCAATTATGCATCCTTTAACACCTGAATGAAAAAGGCAAGTTGTTCCTTCTCTCATCATTTTTCTACAATAAAACAGCTGCCACATTCTTGGGAGATGCAAAAGAAAAAATTAGAATGGCCTTTGATAACCAGGGCTAGCCAAAACTAGGGAATCTGCAAAGGCCCTCTTGATCCTAGAAAACGACTCTCTAGTTTCTGCAGTCCACTTGACCTCCTTCTCTTTCTTCATAATATCTATGATCTCTCTCACAATCCCGACATAGTTGGTTTCAAACATCCTCAGGAAATTTATTCTAACTAAGAAATCTTGTATCTCCTTTTTATTCCTTGGCAGAGGAATATTGTTGATTTCTTCTACCCTCTCGGGGTCAACCTTTACTCCTTCTCTTACTACTATGTTTCCCAACAACTTGCATTTGCTTAGATAAAGTGTGAGTTCTTTAGATTTAGAGACAAGCCAAACTTCCAAGACTTTTCAATGGTAAGCTACAAATGTCGGAGATGTTCCTCATCAAATTCTAAGAAGACAGTTATGTCATCCAGATAAATTACCACAAATTTTTCTTTCTCCCCAACAAATGCTATATCCACTTCCCTTTGAAAAGTGGCTACAATGCTTATGAGACCAAAAGGCATCTTGGCATACATGAATGTCCCCCAAGGTGTGGTAAAAGTTATTTTCTTCTTATCCCTAGGGTGTTCAAAAATTTTATTATATCCATAGAACTCATCAATCATGGATAACCGGGATGATCCTACCACATTTTACAAAATTTAATGCATCTTGGGAAGAGGATAGTTATCCTTTAGAGAAGCCCTGATCAAGTTTCTAAAGTCCAGACATAATCTGATCTCCCCCTAATAGGTACTAAATTTGCCACCCAAACTGAGCATTGTATGGGCACAGTTATTTTAGCCTCGAGAAACTTCCTAACTTACTTTTCAATCAATGGGAGTAGTAAGGGGTTTATTTTCCAAATCTTCTTCATAAGGGGCTTCATTCCAAACTTCAAGGGAATTTTGTGTTGAATGATACTGGAATCAAAAGTCTTCAAACCATCATAGGACCGAGCTAAAATATCAATATATTTTTTGAACAGATCAAGATATCCTTTTTTTATATTCTTTTGAGATCCCTTTAGGCAATTTTACAGGTTTAGGATGTTGTTTTGTGCCAATATGACAGTCCTCTATATCCTCCTCATGCTCTTGTTAAGTTGGCTTGACAACTATATCATTAGAATTAAACAATCTTTCTAGTGGGACCAACCCTCGTGGAATTATGTTTCCCTTCAACTACACAATTTTTTTCCTAGCAATAGATTCCTCCCAAGATACATGTTGTTCTTCCTCTACATATTCACCCTCCTTATCTATCACTAAATTAGAAAACTATCCAATTAACTCTATAAAAAATTAGATCTAATCCTTACCCTCAAAAACCTTCCAATATTTCACACTATATGGTGTTGAGGGTATGTACCTGACCTCCACTTCATACCTTAGCAAGAGTTTATGAGGAGATTTAAAAGTACCTGTTACAGTTGCTAGGGAATGAACCATTCTATTATGTTCTCTAGGTGAAAACAAGATATTAGATTCCAAAAAGGAATTTTCGATCAGGTCCCATCCCTCATTTCTATAGGAATTCAACCTTGTATGCTTGGTCTAAAAATGGTTCCTAATTTGTTTTACAACGAGCTTAAAATCTTCAAAAATTGTCAAGCAATGAATATTCATATTTTTAGAAGCTCGCAGCCCTAACACCAATGCTTGATATTTGAAAATATTATTTGTAGCATCAAACTATAGTTTGAATGAAAGAGGTACAAGGTTACCCTCCGCGGATATGAGCAACACACAAGCCCCATTTCCTTCCTTAGAATAAGCACCATCAAAATAAAGTTTCCTAATATGATCAGATTTTGCTCCCTACTTACCCATCCGACCAAGGGTCTCTACCTAGGTATCTTCCACAATTTGATCCTCTACTTCCAGTAGAAGACATAAAAAAAATATTTCCTGAACCTATACTAGAGAATTATTAGGGCAATCAACTTTAGTTGTACTTTTCACAAATCTAGACTCCCTATATAACCTAATCTCTTCTCCATCAAACAATAGCACTGTAGCATATGTCAAATCAAGCTTGATAGATCCTCCAAGTTTCATTCACCATGACCTGGAAAGAAGAATACCAAACCTTGCAGGGATATCAACAACTTTAATGTCCATTACCACACTCTTCACTGGAACTTGGGCCAAATTAACCACTAGGTCTTTAATCATGCACACGAATTTTACTCTTTTGAAATCGAAGGAATATAATTCCTTATATGGTTTTTTTATATGTAAGCCTAACGACTCCATAACAGATAGTGGCATTAAATTATGAGAAGCCCTTGAATCAAGCATGAAATTATGTAACAAAAAATCATGGATCACTAGATTAATATAAAATGGAGGTGTGGATGCATCTTGTTCTTCTACATGTGGACAAACACAACCATCGGCATTTCCTCTTGCATATTCAAGCTATCTTGAGTTGGTGTTAACTAAGGGACCTCCATAAAATCATAAATATGTCTTTTATAAGTAGATTGTTTCAAAAATTCAGTTAGGGGAAAAATATCTTTACCTTTTCTGGTGCCTTCTGTAAGCTAAACACAGAGACACTCCTATCAACCTTCACTAGCTTGACAACCTCTTTATATTTTTGATGCATTATTTGGATTTGTGTTGGTATCTTCCCTATCTTTGTAGATTTAGTCTTAGAATTATTAGGGTATGAGGTTTCTCCCTTGGTGATCTGATAAGGGCCAACATGATTTTCCCCTCATTACTTTTCTTAAGTGTGGCAAGTTGTATAGGTTCGTCATTTTGGTCTAGTATACAAGATATTTTCCTAGACCTCAAGTCATATATCCTATTATTCTTGCATGAAATTAACAAGTTGTCTGCAATAGGTATTTCTTTGTTCCTTATCTAAGGGGACATCTAGAACCTCATCCTCCTCGATTTTTGCTTATGTTTCACCTGATTCTTTAGATGAGTTGAATACCGATTTTACTGAGCATCAAGGGCATTTTCTAGGCTTCCTCTTAATCATCCTCTATGTATAGGGGGGATGTATTTAGTATTTTTGGTCCCTCATCTCTCTTTGTAAGAGCTGCAATGAAGGTATCCTATATTAGGGGTCGAAAAAAAGTTAGGACCTTGTTGGATCTGTCGAGGAGGGGTTTTTGTTGTCTAGTTCTAGCTTCACCAACTTATTCCAGAGATTTCTAATAACCTTATTCATATCATTTAGCTTATGATCATGAGCCTCCTTAACTTGACCAGAGGATTCAACCTCTTGCTTTCCCTTTCTTGTATCACTATGTTCTGCTTTTCCCTTCAATTTCCTTGTTGATGCAAGATTGGATTATATCTCCATGTAATCAATTTGAATATGATTTAGTATGGCATATTTTCTCTCTCTTAGTGTAAATCCAAAATCTTATTCAAAGACTCTAGCAAATACCATTGTAGCTACTGCTTGTGGGGTTTTTATCTCAGCTGGAAAGATGTTATATAATCTGTCGAGTGTTTTCACAAACTCGATAACATTTTCATTTGGTCTTTTCTTTATATCATTAAATTTAGTTAAGAAGTACCCATGATCCTTATTCCAACCCCACTTCTACATAAAGATGTTTTCCAATTCTTCCAAAGCATTATTTGAGTTGTTAGGTAGAGTCTTAAACCATTTACTGGCTTTCCCATCCAAAGATTGGACAAATAATCTCAGTACCACATCTAGATGTTCAACATTTAAATTCTTTGCAAAGGGATAAAAGGTTTCAATATGTTTATGGGAAGTGATATCATCTGTCCCTATAAACATAGGAAGTATCTTGAGGTAATCTTGGGGCATGGAATTCATAGATTGTTGGAGGTTCAGGGGGGCATATATGTTGAGTAGGAAGCTTGAGACAACCATGTTTTGAATGGGGGGTTTAAGAAAATTTACTATGGAAGCTGGTTGGAAAATATTTATTGGAAAGGGGGGTGTACGAGTTGTAGAAGCTTAAGAGGTAATAGGGGTGAAAATATCTTTAAATTATTCACCCTAAGGGAAAAAGTGAGAAGTAAGAGGAGTGAGACTGGTAAAAACTTCTTTAGCTTTCAGATCTGAAAAATAGAAATCAAATGAGAGAAACATACCTTCTGTGGAGTCTGAATTTCTGAATAAGAAGTCAAGGAAGCCTATTTCATATTTTTGAGATCTAGAAGGTGATAATCTCGGGGTAAGAGTCACTAGTTCTGGGGTCTTTGCAGCTCTTTCCGTCCAGATCCTTTTAGAAATAATTCTCTCAGTGTCAAAAATAGGAGGGGTATTTTGTTGAGAGGTATATAAGAAACTATGAGGCCTCTTAAAAGCTAGGATTGCAACCAAAAATATTTCTTAGGTGAGAGATCTCAACACACAGTTCCTGTGCTCACCAAAAAAAGGAATATAAAAAATAACACGCAGGGAAAAATATTCAGATTCGTTCCCCGACAATGGAGCCAAAATATGTTGTGGTTCCTAGAGACAGCCCTGGGTTGAGAAAGAGATCAATGCCTAGGAAATCTTAAAGTGTCTGAATGATATAATTGTGTTACTTAGGATTTTGAAATAAAATGATTTGTACCAGGTTCAAATATTCTATCCAAAGGTATCTTTAATTAACACATAGAGTAAATAGTTTTTTTAAAAAGGAATTAACATTCAAATATGGAGGCCTAACCACAAAAAGTGAAACTATATTGGTTGTTGTAGTATAGATGGAAAGTAGAACACAAAGAAATAAAATTAGTGTAGAGGGTTGATATTAGAATCCTATGCATTAATTCCTCAAGAAATATGGAACTAATGATGTAAATGGAATTCAAAAAACATGGAGCGCATTTTAAGGACATTTTATCTCATGCATCACAAGAACCATTTATCAAAACATGACACAGATGAATCTACAATTCTGAGATTTGTCCAGCAACTACAATTACAGGCCTTTTGAGAGGAAAGAAACACATATGAAAAGATAAACTAAGAAAGAATCGCATACTGCACATTTCAACATTTGGAATCACCAGAACTTTCTATTAATCTTTAAGAAAAAATATACATCTCACAAATCTTCAGACACTTGCAAAACTTGCAAGTTAGATCCACCTCTGGAAAATAATATGTGAACCCCCTACTAATGAGTCTCTTATACCCTTTATAGTGTTTCATCCAAAAATCTTAACAACTTACAAACCTTTTTCTTAAAAATCTCATAACTATATAACCACTCTACAGTCTGAGTGTGCTACTAGCACAATTGTCCTAATGATTACATAACAATCTAGATTCCTTTCTTGAAACAAAAATATTTGCAAAAAAATTCAAAATGACATGGATTAACATGATCATCATATCAAAATATCTTCATAGCTTACTCGTTGGTTCTATTGGATGGAACCCCGACTCTATGGTTCAAATTTTTGGCGAATTTATGAACTGGTCAAACTTTTCCCACAATGTTGGATTTGGGGTAGGAGAGCGAAAGAAAGCCTAACAGGTTATCCTTAGATTGGCAAGCTCAGTATAATTTGTCCTATCAGCAAGCAAAGTCTTTACCGGCCAAAGTGGTTGGAAATCCCTCTGCAAATAATTCACTATGGTTTTTCCCTTAAGGGTGTAAGTCTTCTCATGAGTACCATCCACCTTACTCTTAGCTTCTACGAATAATTGCTGATTTTTTTCCCAAGGAAGAACATTCCCTTGAAAATCATAGCAATTGGGAAACCTTGATCAAATCCTCTAATTAAATCTTGAATTAAATGTAGCTACATATTTTGATAAATCACCTAAATATTCCTCAGCTTTCGCCTCGTTGCTTCTCTCTGGATCATCTTATATATCTCAATAATGTTTCATGTTTTGTCAACAATATCCATATCCCTCAATTCACTAGCTGATTTCTCATTGAGATATATAATAACTTTGTCTACTGCATTGGCATTTTTACCATATTCTTCCTTGGGTGAGAGGATTAAGAACTCAATCTCCTTGATTGAAATTTTTTTCTCTGCAACTAGGATCATATGCTCCCAGATGCTCTTTACTTCAACAAATAATTTCCTCCCAAATAATATGTCTAGCTTGGGTGAGAGACATATTACATTTCGACTTATTTTTTAGTTCTTTGATCTCCTCATTTGCAGTCTCCAAATTTTTACTGATTTGCTCTAAATTTTTCCTAGTTGACTCAAGCTACTTCTCTTTTTTTGTGAGTGCATGATTGGAGTTTTCTAAATAAATTTGTACCCTTTTGATTTCACCCTCTAAAAACGGAAATTCAGTGAGAGCTTTGGTTAGTTGTTCGGTGGGATTCTATGGGTTTTCTGGCACAATCAGTGCACAAATGTGAGAATCTATTTTCTGCTGGAGCTCTGCCACCTTTTTTTTTAAGGGACACAACCTCACTGTTTTTGTCTATTAAATCCTTGGCCATGATTTCTTTTTTGCTCTCTTCCTGGGCCAGTTCTTTGGACTACACATGTACAGATGTAGCCATCTTCAATTTTTTCCTCAACTCCTAGATTTTGGATTGTGAGCCTTGAATGATGCCTTCCACAATAGCTTTATCATTTATATTCACCCTTAATTTGATAGTTAATTCTTTGAAACTTTTATTCAACAAGTGAAGGGCTGCAAAGTTGCCCTTTTCCTTCTTTACCTTGGTAAAAACATTTTCTAATAATTTCTTACGCTTACTGATGGTCAAGGCACTTTTACTCAACCCACTATAGAGCATTTCTCCAGCCTACAATTTTGTCCTATAGAGGAATACTAGCCATATCTAGTGACATGTCTAAGTCCTAAATTGTGATCTTAGTGGAAGGAACTATACATAAGGATGATACAAAGAGAATTTCATTTGGTTTCTCCCTAGGTTCATAGTAGCTAGGAGTCTGGTTTGATAAGGAACTGAATGTGATGTTAGATATTCCAACATTTCATCTCTAACTCTTTTGTTTTTCTCCTATGTTCTTTTCCCTTCTTCCCTTTTAAGGTTTGTTGTTTATGCACTTCTCAAAGAGCCCAAGATTGTTACCTCTATGGAGGTAGAAGTGGAAACTTGTTGAGAGTATTATAGGAGTACCTGGAAGCCTGGCTGGTCCAAATTCCTCTCAGTCAACTTGGACTCAATCTCTTCATCGATCTGCTCTTGGATATTAGATTTCTCGTTAGATGATGCCTCCTCCATCTTCATGTCTCAAACTCCGTCCACGCTTCTCTTTTGAGTATTTTCCTTTGATGTTGATGTTTAAATTTCCATTTCTATATTAATGGGCCAAGAATCCAAATTATCCTTCCATTCAATTTTAGGTATATACACAGGCTCATAAGTTGAAACATTAATATTTCTTCTCCTCTTTGATATTACACCATGTGGATCATATTTCCACACCTCTCCCATTTCAAAATTAAGCTCTTTTAATGTGTCTTCTACTTTCGAAAAGGTTTGTTTAGTATAAATAATGAACGATCCTACTACCCTACCCACCTTAAACATATAACCCTTCTTAGTAGGAACAAAGTAAATTTGATCAACATTGAGGCTATGTCTGATAAATTCTAGAGAAAAGATTCTCATAAGCCTTCCAATAGGTAAATAGTATGGGGGAAGCTCTGGCCCATAGACCCTAATCTTAGTGTAGTCTTCAAATAACAATAAATCACCCACCATGGTTTCTTTATTAAGCTGAATGATTTCCTTTTACTAGGTAAATATTCTAGGAGGGAAGATGTTATTTATAATTATGTATGCAGTGTACATATAAGTGGAAATGAACTAGGAGAAACCCTCATTATCAAGATTTTTATTTAGGAACTGTCCCAATCGAACATAAACTTCTTCTTCTTGTGAGAATCAATGATGCTAAGTCCCAAATACTCAAATTCCTTTATGTGAGTATACAGAAAAAGATAGAACAATATGAAATAATATTTGAAATAAGAAGTAACATGAAAATGGTTAAACTATAACTTTATGGATTTCGTAAGGAACGAGGGTATGTCAAAGCTAATGTCAAGTTGCATCATTCTGTGCAAGAACCCTATAGCGGTTTTAGTAACATTAGTAGTCTCTTCTTCACTAAAATACAAGGCAATAGTAGTCAGAATGGGATGTACAGTTTCATAAAAAATGGAAACATGGAATCTGTTTGCAATGGGGAGGGTTTGATTACTAGGTGCTAAAATTATTTGGAGGAAGGCTTGTTTTTCCCAATCTAAGAGACAATTATAACTGTATAAAAGGGTAGTTTCTGTGAATCTCATAGGATTGGGAGATTTTGGGTAGATGCAGGCATTTTGAATTATTTATGGGGTAGCTTCTAGAATTTTCACCCCTATGGAAGATATGAAACAATTCCTCTTTTTAAAATAGGACATGTGATTTAGGAAACAAACTATAGAAAAGGATAGAATGTGGGGAAAATTAGGTGGTACAATCCTTACTCTATGACCCAGAACGGGTCTTC
>APFE030921399.1:192129-204851 GCA_000404065.3 Pinus taeda
GTGCATGTACAAAATTTTAATTATAAGATAAATTTAAAACTTTAATTATAAATAAAAACGTACATGAAATCAATTATAATAATTACAAGATTATAATGCCGCAAATGCAATTTCCCATTCCACGCCTTTCAGAATTTCGTTCGCATATAAAACCCTATTAAGGGTATGGAGCTCATTCCACGCCTTTCGTAATCCAGTAGGTAGACGACGCTTTCAGAATTTCGTCCGCATATAAAACCCTATTAAGGGTATGGAGCCCATTCCACGCCTTTCAGTAATCCAGTAGGTAGACGACGCTTTCATAAAATCCATATTTAATCACGATGCCTAGGCTTTTGAATTTGAGAGCTTTTGATATTATTTTTTCAGCACGCGGAGCTTTTGATATTATATTATTATACGATGACCTAAGGAAAAAATAAATAAACAACCCACGTAATTTGATTTTTATACGATTATTAAATTATTAAAAAATTATTAAGTTTATAGTGGGTGTAGCGCACGATGGACGGGATGGTCTATACACTGATGGTCTATGCCGACATTCCCAAGGTTCCATCGCGCTATCCCCCATCATATTGACATAAAATTGATTTTGGTATGATCCTCCCATTACCTTATGGTCTGTTTCACCTTAACTTTTTTCATTATGTGAAACTGTAGTTTACTTCACTTTCTCTCGTGGTAGTTTCTCGGTCCATCAACACCTCCCTTCACTCTCGATTATTTTCTTTTTTCTTTTACAATTTTGCGAAGGTGTTTGCTTTTTCCCCTACCTTTATAGCTCTCCTCATCTCTTACTACATTTCTCCACTCAGAAGTCCTCCACATTGGGGTGTTACAGTGTATTGCTTCATACTTTCTTATCTACATATTTCGTATTGGCATTCTTCCTCCCTCTAGACATCCATATGCCCCTCTAGACTGAACTCCTAAATCTCTTTTGTCTACAGTTTATATTGGGTGAGGGATCTTGTTTTCGCATTACTAATTATAAAATTCTCTGCAATCGGTGGTATAACTCTTTTATCATTTCTCGACCTTGTAATGCTTTTGGTATAATTCGGATTTGTAATCAATGGTGGACATGTCTTAGGTTGTTGCTATCGCTGCTGCTGTGAAGGCATATAATTCTTTTTCTTTCCTAGTTTTTCTTGTTTAGATGTTCTCTCCATGGTAGTTGCTCGGCTTTGGTTCAGCTTCAGGCTCATTTGATTTTCCTAGTATCGGAATCTATTTCATTTTCCGGCACGTTTTGAATTTTTTCAATTGGGGTAGTTCAGTTACTTCAGTTGTGAGGTGACTGGGGTCTACATCACACATACCATTTTGTCATTCGCCTTCTGACATTTCTGAATTGGGATCCTCACACAATTGTCCTTAATCTTATCCTTTCTTCTCTATACTCCTACCCTAAGTACATAACACATTTGAATTTATTTTCGGCGGCAATCCTCCACATTTGGCGTTATGTGGGTGACATTCTCCATGGCCTCAGTACATCGTGATTTGGACTCTGTTGATCCCAAGATATTCTCGTGAACAATCATATGTTGTTTCACATTATATTTTTGACCTACCATCTGATCGATCATTAAATCTACATCCCTTTCCCTCCCTTCATCTCAGTTGTATTGGGTCCTTCTCCCTGCATATGTGGCCATGGACCTTCTGGAATTCGATACCTCAGCACAAGAGTCGTTCATTTGTGCCACAATTGATGCTGAATCTAAATTTGGGCGGCGAGTCCCAACTTTCCATGACAATTGGCACTGGATTCATCCATCAATGCACCTTCCAAATGGCCAACATGCATACCCAAGTTTGCATGGACATTCCCGCGCAGTTCATGAACATCAATCCCACCACCCTAATAGATCCATCAAAATTACTTCTCCAATTGATCGACTAAGTTACTAGTCTTCAGAAGCGTGCTCTGGTTGGTAAGTGGCATTTTGCGGAGTTGAATGAAGTTGATATGAGGGATTAGGTTGACACCAAATGGAAAACATTGTTAAGCTATATGCCTACAATGATATGTCTATTAAATGGTTGGTACAGTTTCCACTTCCTCTGCCACGAAGATCTCATGAAAATCAAATATATTCCTTGGATTAGAAAGCAGAGTTTTCTCGCACTGCACTCATGGTACATTGGCTTCAATCATCTGAAGGAGACTCCCCCAAAATAAGTTGATTTGGGTTAAGCCGCCTCGCTTTCCCATCGAATTCTGGACGCTAGCAAGTATTCATGGATATAGGCAATGCCATTGGAAAATTCGTGTATGTTGATCCTTGATGTTTGGGTGCACTTGATAAGCAGGTTGCCTAGATCTTAATTGAGAAGGAGTACAGGGGGGTTTCTGGGTCATATTGAATTGAGCTAGGCCGACACACATTTGGTCCAAAGATAGGATTTCTAGGGGGTTCTGTTTCGATGTCTAAACTATCATCACACTGGACATCTGCTAGCACATTGTCTACGATGGTTGGGCGGTAGACTCATTGCGCATTGTCGTCATCGACATGGCGTTTGGAATAAAGGTAAAGATGCTCCACCCATTGCTTCTCCATGTAGTTGGTCCAAAACACCCTCTCATGGGCATGTTTCTCTCCAAAAAACAGGTAATCTGAATTTACTCACATCTGAACATCACTATTCTCAAGCAAATCCTTTTGACTCCGCCCCTATCCCTATTTTATCATCCCCCCATACTTCTGATGGGTCTGGTGTTCCCTAGACTGATGCCAGCTCACCCCACCCTATAAAACAAAACATTCCTACTCCTCGCGATTGTCTGCCACCTTCGCCTACTGCTCCTTGCCATCCGACGTCACGAGATGCACTCTCTTCCTCACACATCATGTATGTCCCTATGCCGTCACCTTCTCACATCACTCAACATTCCTAGGCATCAGGAACCAGTGTTGCATTGCGAAAATCTTCTCTTAACTCCCCCATAAACTCAATGGACAATGACCTTGATTTTCTCCTCCAAAAGAAGACACTAGATCTTCATTCTCTTACTATTCACAAGCCTATTGGCCACTCATCCCCTCGCATTAGACCCTCATTTGCTGTGAATATTATTGTTTGCAAAAAACATAATCATGACAGCAGACACTTTTGAGGCCGTCCCAGGCCTCTCCCTTTTAGTCCTGCGAAAGCACATTTTCTCATTGATGTCCCCATTGCTGATACTTCGTCTCCTCAGGCCCTTGGAGCACAGATGTCCACACATGGTCTACCATGACATTCATCCTCTCTCTTAATATGCGGGGGGTCTGGGGGCCACTCCAAAATTCCTGGCCTTCACGAAACTTTTCTCTTCTCTTCATCCCTATATTATTCTTCTTCAGGAAACAATGCATGCAGTTCCTCAAGTGGTTGAGTACTTCAAAAAGATGCTTCCAGACTGACATATGGTGGCCATTGATGCTCATGGCCTCTTGGGTGGCCTGGTTGCTATATGGGATCCTCGGTGGGTTAATGTCAAGGGTTTTTCATGTTTTGCTTGCATTCTCCTTGCTAGTCACATCCGCGGGCTCAAGGGAAGAATTCAGATTCTAAATGTCTACACACCATACTGTGATAAAGCCACTTTTTGGGATAATCTGATCGAGTCAGAGTTACTGGACCTTACTTCTCTCATCATTGTAGGGGATCTAAATTGTACTATTGGTTTGAAAGAGTTTTGGAGGTGTTCGAGAAGGGTAGATGTTTTGGCTGATCGTATCAAGGATACCATTATGGAGCACAACCTAGGGAACATTTTCCCCTCCACGCTTATTCTAACCTGGGACAATGGGAGGTCGAGTGAAGGATATATTGCAGAGTGACTGGATCACTTTCTCCTGCATGATCAGATCGTTGAGAGACTTGGGATGGTATATTATGAAGTGATAAGTTGTTACATATATGATCACAGACCCATTGCACTACACTGGAGAAGGGAATATTACAGAGGTGACATGCCCTTTAAATTCAATCAGGTATGGCTTGAAGACCCCGATTTTAATTCCCTCGTGCATGATGTATGGAACAGTGTCGGGGTTCAGTGCTCCTCTCCCATGCTACACATTCAAGACAAGCTGGGGGTCCTGTGGCAGGAGGTTAAGGCATGGGAGAAAAGGAAATGATGACATATGGAAAAAGAGCTTTCTGCAATTACAAAAGAACTTTTGGATATCCACTCCCATTTAATTGGACATATTTTACCTGCTGACATCCCAAATCACATACAAGTCCTGGAAAACAAGAAGAAACAATTGCTCCATATAAAAGAGACTACTTGGCGTTTAAAAAGCAGAGCAATTTGGATTCGGGAAGGGGACCAAAATAACATTTTTTTCATAGATATGAAAACTATAGGTGAAGGTTAAATTCCATTTGGGAGATTTCTGATTCAAATGGTACCAAGCTTCACTCACAGCAAGACATTAGTCGCACTGCTGCTCTCCACTTTCAGGAAGCATACAACCAAAGGGATTTGGTTTTCCCAGAGGACTAGATCTAGGGGGGCGAACATTTTCCTTCCATGTTTGATAAGGATGCTAATCTGGCACTCTATCATTCAGTATCAGCAGAGGAAATCCTGGGGGTACTGAAATATTTCAAGTGGGATATGAGTCCTAGCCCCGACAGATGGACTGTGGAGCTCTTCATGCACTTCTTTGATCTCATTAAACATGATCTTGCTGACATGGTCGAGGAATTGTGACTCCAGGGCTTTATACATCCAAACATAAACTCCATTTACATCACGTTGATTCCGAAGAAGACACACTCTCTCACTTTTTCTGATTTCTGACCTATCCCTCTTTGTAATCTTGTTTACAATATTATCTCTAAAACTATTGCAAATCAGATGAGGCTCACCCTCTCCAAGTATATTTCCTCGCAACAGTTCAAGTTTTTGCAAAACAGACATATTCATGATGCTGTGGCAATTGCCCAAGAGTGTATGCACTCAATTCAGTCAAAAAAATTAAATGCGGCTATCATGCAAGTGGATTTAAAAAAGGCATTTGATTCTTTAGATTGGGGCTATCTCAGAGTGGTTCTTCACAAAATAGGTATGGGAGTGTTGCTGAGTGGATTATGGTTTGTGTTTCAAATTTCCAATATGTTGTGGTTATAAATGGTTATCTTATGACATTCTTCAAAGCTAGGAGAGGTCTTCGACAAGGCTGCTCTCTATCCCCACTTTTATTCATTCTGCCTATGGACAGGCTGAGTCTCCATATTGAAAATGTTGTGGCTAAGGGTCATTTTCATGCCCTCCCCCTTGGCAGGGACTTCCATATCTCGCACATATTCTTCATTGATGACGTGCTCATCATGGGGATCCTTAACGGGATTGCTTGGCTACATCTTTTTCAGATCTTTGCTAAGTTTTGGAATGCATCAGGTTTAATTATGAACCATTTTAAATATAGTATATTTCATGATCAATGGGATATGGAGGTTATTGCTTACATTCGAAGTTTGTTTAGAGTGGCTTCTTAGGTATTGTCGGGGGGAATGAAATACCTTGGATTCCATCTCAAAACATGCAGTTACAAAGTCAATGATTAGATGTGGCTTGTGGACAGATTCTACAAAAAATATTTGGTTGGGAATACAAATGCCTATCCATGGGGGGTCACATCACATTAACATAAGAGATGACCATGCAAATGGGAGTGTATTGGGCACACTTATTCCATCTACCACTCGCCATCATTAAAAAACTAAACGGGATCATTGCTAAATTCATCTAGTCAGATATGAAAAACAAGAATAAATTCCATCTACCACTCGCCATCATTAAAAAACTAAACGGGATCATTGCTAAATTCATCTAGTCAGATATGAAAAACAAGAATAAATTCCATGCATTATTACTTAAATCTTTGTGGAGAGTGATATTTGGGGAAGGCACGTGGGGTATGATCATTAGACACAAATACTTGAAGGACCTCAATTTTCCTGTACGGTTGCGCTTGGGATGTATCGGGATCAAATCAAGGTCAATTATATGGCTTAGTTTTACAAAAGTCCGTCGTTGCTTTCTTATGCTACTTGCCTGGAAATTGGGCACTGGTCATCGCATTATCATCAGTTTGGACAAAATTCTGGGTATTGAATCTATTGACAGACTACATGATAGTCTCATAAATGGTTTAAACTGTCGCGACATATTCTTCTGGCAACATGTTATATCGACTTGGCAAGATAGATGCTCCATCTAGAAGCAGGTAAGGGATTTGGGATTGGATGGATAGGCAGTGCAGGAGTGGGATAGGCTTCAAACTTCCTTGCAGCTTGTTGGAGTTAGCCGTGATGTGGAAAGGGATAAGATCACCTGGTCAGGTAAAATGAAGGGGGATAATGTCATGGTGGCATATAAATACCTCACACTCTGCTATCAGGAGACAAAACACCCAGAGGTATGTTGGTTCTTTAAATATTGGAAAACAAAAATCCCAATTAAGTTCATTATTTTCCTTTGGCTGGTTTGGAAAAATAAAAATCTAACGTGGGCAAACCTCCATAAGAGAAATTGGTATAGACTGGGGATATGCGTACTTTGCAGGAATGCGGAGGAAAACAATCTTCACCTATTCTTAACATGTCCTGTGGCTACTCAGATTTGGCAAAATCTCGCTGGATATATTGGCTTCCAATACACTCAGTTCAACTGCATTTCTAACTGCTTACAATGGTGGAGCCAACAAAATACCACTTGCCGCAATATTCCTCTTATTCTCTTTTGGGAGATTTGGAGATGGAGGAATAATATCATCTTTAAAAATTTCAGAGAAAATGTTTCACAGGTGCTCGAGCACATTAAAAAATTACACTCCATTGGACAACCATCAGGCATGGGATCAAAAAATACTAAACAAAATCCACCTTGTTCGAGGATAGATTATCTAGATGGCTTCTTTGATGGAGCATTTCAAAGAAGGAGATGCAGATGTGGGTTCTTAATACTTCATTCGCTGGATCAGGCTTTTTGGGTTCACTAGGGAGCGAGAAGCGACACAAACACTAGGGCAGAAGCCATGCCATTATGGGGATTACTCTGGTTCTCTACATTTTTTGAACATCCCTAAAATCCATATATACAGAGATTCTAAGATTATCATTGATTATGTCATGGGACATGCTAAAATATATCAACCTATAATCCAAGGTTGGCTGCAACAAATCACATGTCTCTGGAGCACTCAAAAGGACTCTACGATTGAACACATTGGTAGAGATTTAAATCAAATTGCGGATGAGCTTTCACAGTGAGGGCTACTGGACAACCTGGATGGGATGAACATATAAATCAAGATGGAGGACCACTGCATGGATGTTGGAGTGTTGCCACTACCAGGATAATTTCACTTCTCCCTAGATCCATATTGAAACATTTGATTGAATATATCAGACTTTTCGTTGTTTATGCTTCTTAATCACTATAGTGTCTTACATATTATATCTTGTTTTACAAGACTTGCATACTGAGCAAAGGCAAATTAGACTATTTCTGTTTTTTAATATTATGTAAATAGGCTAGAACTGTGCATACGGGCATGATAACTGATAAAGACGGCTTTACATGTTTTACATGAGGTCACCATGATCAACTAGAGCATCTTATAAATAAGCTATGTTAGAAATTAACATACATTGATATGAAAAAACTAGAAAACTAAATTAATATTGTGAAGGAAAAGCAAATAAATCATAACATTTACTGAATAGTTGATGATGAGTCACTAACCTCATTTGAAAATCAAGAAAAGTTGGTTAATCTCTTACTAAAATAATCTTGTAATATTTTCCTTGATTTAAAAAAAAAAAAAATCTTCTTAAAACTATTTATACTTCCCTATACTATATACAACATTAAAATGACATTTAATCTTATAATAACTTATGATCAATAAAATAACAATGCATGCCTCAAATATAACGAAATCACAACTCCTTTTAATATCAAAGCAGAGTGACCTAGAAAAGTGGCCACTCTCGAACATTATTTTGGAAAAAAATGTATTATATTTGAATTTTACAATTTAATATTAATATTTTTCGATTTGAACCAGTTCTCTAAAGTTTTAACTCAAAAAAGAATTTAAATAAAATAAAAAGATAATAATAAAAAGTCAAAGCCGACCCCAGGAAAAAAAAACACGTGCATGAGAAAAGGTGTTCGGGTGCAGTTTCCCAGGCCTGATAATATTGATGCAGCTCCAATCCTCAAATTAGAAAAGGGAAGCGCGCTGAACTTTGCAAGGCCCAGTAATATACGAGAAACAGGGAAGACCGTTGAGCTCATGCCCTGCGCTGCGATGGCGATGAAGGTGAAACAATTAATCAGAAGCATGCTCCTCACCTTCACTCTATTAACGTGTCTGCACCTCTCAGTCGGTCAACAGATAAATTTTACTATAAAGGTTGCGAACGGGTACCGTTGTGGGAATAGCCCGTATGAAAATGGTACCCTCTTCCAGCTTCATCTGAACCAGGTTTTAGAATCAATAGTGGTGAACGTTTCTGCCAAAACAGCAATAGTACTGTTTATGGTCTTCTCCAGTGCAGGGGAGATTTAAGTTCCCCGGACTGCCAAAAGTGCGCCTTCACGATAAAAGCAGTGCTTCTTGAGACATGTCAAAACAGTACTTCGGGATTCATTCAACTAGATGGCTGCTTCTTATGTTACGACAATCATTATTTTTACAATTATAGTGAGGGAATCCAGCCTTATGGTAGCGTTTGCAACTCGGAGATCAGTGACAAGCCAGAGACCTTTTTGCTGCAGATGTATTCGAAGAGTATTCTTCGGCTTCGCAGCTAATCTATAGCTTAGCCCAGTGTTGGAGAGATCTGTCCCAAGCGAGCTGCCAGTCTTGCTTATCTGCTCTCTCAAGTATAACATCTACATCTACCAATAAGTCAAATACATGGGGATGCGAAATCGGATCAACTGGAGCACACTTCTATTTTATGGGCTGCCATTTGCGTTACGAGCTTTATTCGTTTTTCTATGCTCCCACTACCTCGCCTCCGCCTCCATTACCCGGTATCCTCCTTCACGTAGTTTAGATTCGTTTTGTATATTTTAGTGAAATTAAACTTGCCCAATTTAATGCTAATACTTCCTGTCCAGATGGAACTCGTACTCCTATCCCCTCGCCACGGGCTGCATCATCCGGTATCATCTTTCACATATTTTACAATCATAACAATAAACTAGTTTTTGCCCATTTTGGTGAAATTAAACAAGCCCGATTTAATGGTGAGGCTTCGTCTGAAAATTGGCAGAAGGCAAAAAACGTAATGTTCTTGCTATAACTCTGGGCGCAGTAGCCGCTTCGGTTGGATTAATTGCAGCCATATGCCTATTTCGTTTTTGCGCAAAACATTGGGAACCGATTTCTCGAACCAGAGGTTCCAAAATTGCTCAATCATTTAGTGTGCACTTTATTATCTTGTACGTGGTGAGCTGTTCACCTATTTCGTTATGTAATTTCTTTCGCAGGTGAGGAAGGAGAAATTAGCTTATCGCCTCCCATGGCGAATCTTGAACTCATTTTCAAATACGATACTCTAAGGCAGGCTACGTCTGATTTTAAAGCAGAAAACAAAGGAGAAGGAGGGTTTGGATCCGTCTTCAAGGTAAGGGCCTAGGATCATTGCCTTCCATTGAATTACATACTAGTAGGTAGCAGGTCCAAGTCAGCTATAATGGAGAACAGAAATAATTTTGAATTTCATTGATCTTCAGGGGGTTCTACCTGATGGTAGAGAGGTTGCAATTAAACGGCTGAATATAGGTTCAAGGCAAGGAGACAATCAATTTCTGAATGAGGCAAATCTCATCACTCGTGTTCAGCATAGGAATCTAGTGAGAATGCTTGGTTGCTCCGTTGAAAGATCAGAAAGGCTGCTAGTTTACGAATACCTCCACAACAGTAGTCTCGACAAGATTATATTCGGTTTGACCTAGCTTGCTCTTTAACTGCTTAATCTCTGCTTCAATCCTGGAATTGTTCGAGTTTGTGCACGCAGCTTCTTGACTCTTTTACTGTCTGTGATGAAAACAATTGTAGATACAACAAAACAACATTTGCTTAACTGGACAGCTAGGTACGAAATCATAGTTGGAACTGCGCGTGGGCTTGCCTATCTTCACGAGGAGTCTGAGATTCGAATCATCCACAGAGATATCAAAGCAAGTAATATCTTACTGGACAATAAATACCGACCCAAAATAGCAGACTTTGGCTTAGCCAAACTATTTGCAGAAGATGTAAGCCACGTTAGCACTAGAGTTGCGGGAACTTTGTAAGAATTCTCTCTACAGTTCAATCTCTTGAATCTTGATGTCCCAAACTTTATTTAATAAATTATAGGATCTGAACCTATTACAACTCATAATAAATTACAGGATGTGAACCTATTACAACTCATATATATGAGAAATGATCATATAATTTTAAGAGAGTTAAGATATGGAGATTTGATAGTGCATAACATTGTGCAGTGGTTACATGGTGCCTGAGTCCTTCCGCGGACAGTTGACAGAGAAAGCAGATGTATTCAGCTTTGGAGTGCTTTTACTCGAGATTATTAGCGGAAGAAAGAACCAGAGTTTGATTCAAAACATGGAGCTTCTCATTGAAGCTGTATGACTCTTGTGGATCTCATTTTGAAGTAGAAAATTTCTAAAATGTCATAGAATTATGATTTCTTGCAAACTAATGCTTTACGTTTTGTCGATATTGGTCAAATTACCAGACATGGAGACTGTATAACGCAGAGAGAGCACTAGAAGTTATGGATCCAACATTGGAGGGCAGTTGCTCGTGGGAAGAAGGGATTAGAGTGATTAAAATTGGTCTTCTGTGCACTCAAGCAGGCGCAACGTTGAGGCCTTCAATGCCCCAGGTGGTGTTGATGCTGACAGGTGAGCAACAGCATATTCCTTCTCCCACAAGGCCTGCTTTCGTAGATGAGCAGAGTGTATTGACAGGCGAGCAACAACATATTCCTTCTCCCGCAAGGCCTGCTTTCGTAGATGAGCAGTCATGTATTGGCCACACCCGACCAAGCTGAGCGTGCTACAGTTACTCGTTGTCAAGATCCTAACAACAGGTCAAGCAACACTCAGCCGTTGGAAGTACCACCTTACTGTAGGACAGCTTCGAATGTTCACTGTGCAGGCGGTAATCTTTCATTAACCATTATGGAGCCAAGGTGAAAATAAGGCGACTATTTGTTATTATATTTATCTCCATTGATTATAATAAGGCGGCATTTCCACTGCTCATGCGATATTGTGTTGCTGGTTTTGACACGATTAAGCACGTCAAACACTGTATTTGGTTTCATAGATTATGATAAGTTACAGAGTTTCATAATGTACTGATTCATTATAGGATGTGTTGTTTGACCATCTAGGATTACGGTTGATGATTTTTATGGTATCTTTAGATATTTTGAAATAATTTATAATTTGTGAAATATTAGTTAAAATAATATTAACAAATATTTAAGATTTTTGTTACTTTTGAAATAGTTCATTTTTTAAAAAATAATAGAAAATAATTTTTGGTTGTTTTAAAATATTTTGAATTAATTTATAATTTTTAATCTTTTGGGTTCTAAAAATAATTTTGAGGATTGAGATTTTTGATGTCATACAGTTGAGTATTTTATTTGGCATATGAATATATTAGGGTTTTTTATAAATGGAAGGGATAGTTACATGATTTATTAAAGTTTTGATATTTTTACATTTCATTTATCATATTTTTAAGTGGTTTTAAAGGATGGTTCACTTTTAACAAGTTTTACTTATAGTGTGTAGGAACTTTTCACTTGAAATAATTAGACGTTTTTGTTGTATATTTGTAAAGATTGATTGAGGATCTCAAGCATCTATAGACTTTGAAAACAATTTTTTTTATTAATGAAGATATTTCTCACTTAATCACTATCTATATAACATGAAAACCTAATTAAAAAAACATCCATATTAAAATGATTTAATTAATAAAATATCATTTTAAAATTATACATTTTAATTTTAATAAATATATTTATGTGTTTTACAATGCATTCTATAATAAACTAAATTTCATTCCACCTACATACATATAAACTAAACAAAAGTTTGATTTTTATTCCACATAATCTTGCCAACCTAATAATCTACATAATGATTTAGCCAAGTGAAACATAAGCTCAACTCAAACGCATTATAATGAAAATGCTCATATTTTTTAAGAAACACCATGATATGAAATTCATGGACAATATCTCTAGTTTTGCTGAGCTCTATCTTGACTTGCGTATTCAACTGATCCACACAATCACTAGTTCGTCAATTTAGTGAAAATCATTCATAATTACCCATCGCAACTTTTGTTAATTTAGTGAGAATCATTCAGGGCTACCATAACCTTTCATTACACTATCATAACTTTTGTTAATGGTATCATCCTCTAATGCATCTGGTAAGAAAATATCTATTACGACATCAATATCATGAAAGTGTCTAGGTTTAAATTCTAGTGAAAGACGCCTTTCATGATGTTGATGCTATAGTGAAAGACGCCTTTCATGATGTTGATGCTATAGGCTATTATGTGATCCATAGCTTCTCAAACCTTAGTTGCCATTAATACCTTGGAAAGTTGTCTTCTTTGAGGCTAATATTCTCCTTCTATCACATAATA
>APFE030921416.1:0-14039 GCA_000404065.3 Pinus taeda
CTCCACCGTAACAACAAGTTCAAGCCAAATGGGAAAGAAATCCAAGAGATTCGTGGCAGCAGTGGCTCCCACAGTAACTGTGCAATCCACCACTGGTCCAGGACCAAGCAAAAAGGGATTGATTTTAAACACTACGTGTCTTGGCCTTGGAAACACAAGTTGACAAAAAATATATAATCTAATTGAAGCAGAGGAGCCTGAAACAGTATCAGTATAAGCTACCACAGATTCAATAAGAAAATCAGAGGCTTCCCTGAAAGATTTAGCTGACTCATATCTACACTGAATAGCAGCTCGCAAAAACATTCTCCCATACACTGATGTAGTGCGATGGGCAGTAGAGGAGGTCCTGGTTTGAAATAGAACATATTGCACAGTTGACAGAAGGGTCTTCGGTTCATTTCAACCTGATGATTTAAGGAAAATGTATCACTTGCCTGAACCTCAAAAGAAATACAATAAAGCAATTCTTGAGAAGTTTGCAAGTGAGAATGAGACTGAATCGGCCCCAATTCGGGAGTGGAGATAGAACCCTAGAAGGCACACCCATGAATCTTCAGGTAAGTACTTTGTAGATTCATTATGTTCTCCTTACTGTTATGTAGAGGCAATGATGTCTAGAATTTGGGGATTACATGATTCTTCAAAATTCACTATTAAAATGGTTCCTTTGATGGAAGCGGCAGTTAATAGTGAGATAATGGATTGGGGAAATATATTGTCAGATACATTAGCCTCTGTAATTCTTGAGTTTAGAAATAAAACTCGCACAACCGATAGGTCTATTCCTTCGTTTTATTTTAGTGCTTATATTTTAGATACTCTTTTTTTCAACTCTGAATTTCCTATACTGGGGTGGAGATGGACTTAACAAGATGCCATGCAAATTCACATTTATCACCAAAAGCTGTGGAAAGTGCACTATAAGGACCACTTGTACCAAATCTATAACGGTTTTATGTTACCTATTTACCGTGCCATTTTTGATATGCCTGCCCCAAAGATTTCTTCAGAAGCAGAGATTGACCTAACCACTCTAGAAAACTGGTTTGGGGAGAATAATTTCACATACATAAGGGTTTTTGGTAGCCTTGCAAGACCTCATGTCCTTCCTCTGTACATACCTGACAAGTTGTTAGCCCGAGAATTGGCCTATCAAATTACAACTACAGGAACTTCCAAGACTCTTAGAATTTCAAGAAAGCAGGCTTCGCCTACTTTTCCTTTGAGATGCGGTGTTTCTACTTTGCACGACTACAAGCATGCAGAGAAGGAAGCAAAGAAAATAAACATGCTTAATCTTGCAACCATTCCTAATAGGCAATTCGATCCAAGGAAAGTTGCCTATACCATACTTAAACAAGCCAAACTTACTAGGTTTGATCATGAGAAAGATGATTTTGAAGACTTGTTTTCTTTGGCAGAGTCATTATTCCAGGTACAAGCACTGGCCAAAATGAGATATAATGATGAAAGGCTAGTAGAATTCAATAAGCTCAGAGAATAGAGGTTGCAAACTCTACCTATGTACTTATTAGCTACTACCCCGACAACACAATCAAGCGAGCCTGAACAGCAACTCATTGACAAAACTCCTGCTATATCAAAGATTCTCGAGAAAGGAAAGGAGAAAGAGCAGGAGAAAGAGCAGAAAAAGGAGCAGGATAAGGGTAGTGAAAATATCAATGTGGATACCAAGATTGATCCTAAACAACTCCAAGAATGGCATCAATTTGACTCCATCATAAGCAATCTGGAAGGCCCAAAAGGTGCCAATACACCCAAAGTAACAAATGGACAAGATACAACATCAACAAAGGTTCCGAATGAAGGAACCAGCAGCCTACCCCCTAACACGGATTTAGAAATGATTCCAAAAGATCCCTCCGATCAAATTATTTTGCAGGTGGAGGACATACCTCCATTAGATGTCCTTTATAGTCCCAAACACAGAGTTGTAGTGAAAAGACAGAGAAAAAGGAGAAGACTTGATCAATCTTCCCTGTTTCCGGAGCAAACAGAGATAGCTAATGTAGTATGGAAAGAATAGTTTAACCCTTCTGATGACCTAACAAAGCTTTCTCAGTATGATGGAGCTTATTCAGCAGCCACTATGGACAAGGCATCAGAAGTGAGTAATCCAATTAAAGAAAAGGACCAAGCAATTGTTTTGTTGCAATCACAGGTGTCCGAAGCAAAACAGAAAATTGAACAGTTGGAACAACAATTATCAACACAGCAACAATTAAACAATCAATTGAATAAGCAATTGCTTGAAGACAAACAGAGAATAGACTCAAGCACAATACAAAAGTAGAAAGAATTATCCGAAGCATTGTCCAGGTTAAAGACGATGAATGAACTAATGATGAAAACAAAAGATGAGAAAATCGCTCAGCTGTCAGTTCAAGTAGAGAAGTTCACGATTCCTCCACAACCTGCCGATTTTAGGTCCAAAGCACTACAAATTAACAAGGCATTGGTTACACAGTTAAGACTGTTATGTCATAACATTTATCTAGTTGAGCCCCTTTGTGATATAACGACATCAATAGTTGATAAATCAGTTGATGCTAGGCAGGATTTGGAATAGCCTAACGAGACTCTGACAAACTTTCTTGCTTGGCAAGACACCAATGAGGGGTGGGCAGCAAATCTACCCAAAATCCTAGAATCACATAAGGAGATCCTTTTCTTAGAATGGCAGTCACAGCTGATGAAAGCAGAGAGAGAGGTTTCCAAATGTAGATTATCTACAAGTTATTTAATTGAGCTAATCAATAACACTCTTTATCTGTCCAACATGATTTCACAATGTACCCCACGTAAATTGCTGTCAGTTAGGACATTGGAGCAAGCATGTAAGCAAGAGTTGGAAAAGAATGGGAGATTAATCGATGGCATCCAAAGTTTAACTTGGGATACCTATTAGTTTTTCTTAGCAAAACCATATAGTCAAAGGGCTGCCCTCAAGTGTTTAACTGATGCGATCGGTTGTATCATTCCCAAAATCCATGATGCCACATACTTAGCTCAACTCCATTCTCGTCTCAGTCGTCCGCCAGAATTGGAACCGATGCTTGCAATCTACCAACTCAAATCAAAAGGAGAACCAAGGTCCAGGTTTTAGGGAAATCAACTCCGTAACTATCACGTTATCAGCTGATACATGAGTGGTTCAGAGAATTGATATTTTAATTTCCGATATACGTGAATTTTATGGTTTAATCTTGAGTAGGGATTGGTCTGAGAAACTCCACGGTTATATTTCTACCGATTGGTCCCATATGTGGCTACCCTATAAAGGAAAGCCAAATCAAATCAAAATCAATCGGGAGAAACATACGACCCATACTATCACTTAATTTGAACAGTAGAATCAACCAATAGCATTCAATAACAATATTTTGGGGAATTACTCTTCTGCATCATTCTTTGGCAATTTCACTGCCCAACCATATCCTTTCTTCATAAATAATTTCACATCCCAACTGAAATTTTTTCACGAATCGATAGATCAAGATGTGTCTATATTGTTGAGGAAACTGTAAATAAAACTGTTGATAATTCTTTATTTTGGTCACTAGACTTTGATGGGTCTAAATCTAGTGAAGGTGCAGGAGCAGGGTGTATTTTAGTTAGCCCTGAAGGAGAAAAAACTATGTTTTCATGTAGATTGAAATTTGAATGCACAAATAATATAGTTGAATATGATGCCTTAGTTCAAGGACTATATAAATCTATTGGTCTTAAAGTCCAAAATTTGAAAGTGTTTCGTGATTCAGAAATTGTCATAAAACAAGTTAGAAATACAATTCACTGTCTTTCTAGTCATCTCAAACACTATCAGTCTTTGGTGCAGGAACTCATATCTCAATTTATAGCATTCAATATTTCTCCTATCCCTAGGTCCCATAATGCAGCAGTAGACTTGCTAGCTAATGTTGCTTCTAAAATCCTACCTTCCGAAGATTACAACCCAGACAGTTTTTCAGTAGAGTTATTTTTAGGCCATCAATTCCTGACAATGTCACCAATTGGCGAGTGTTCAATCATAACGAAGACATTTTAAATTTATTGATTTCCGACAAGTCCTATGATGATCAAACCATTGATGAAAGTGATCATAACCTTCAAATGAAGGAAAAGAAAGAAGAAAACTGAATACCAAAACCAGTGGTTAAGCTAGAAGATCTTTATGATATTAAAGACAGGTTTAAATAGGTGACCAATTCAAAGCTCTAGAGTTCCACTTTAAGATTTGAATTGATAAACCTAGGTACTGAGGAATACCCTCAAAACATCAATTTGGGATTAGGACTTTATTTGGAAGAAAGAACATCATTGATTAGGTTATTACGAAAAAATAAATATGTCTTCGCTTGGAAATATGATGATTTGAAAACATACGATGCATCGATCATTCAGAATACTATTCCAATACTTTCTGAACAAAAACTAGTCCAACAGAAGTTAAGGAAAATTCATCCTAACCTAGAGAGTCAGATAAAAACTGAACTAGATAAACTCTTGAAGGGTAAGATTATTTTTCTTGTCAGACATTCAAACTGGGTGTCCAATATGGTGCCTGTTAGAAAGAAAAATGTCGACATCAGGATTTGCATAGATTTCAAAAATACTAATAAAGCAAGCCAAAAGGATAACTTCCCTTTACCTACCATGGAGCAGATACTCCATTCAGTAGCTGGTTCTGAGTTAATGTCCTTTTTAGATGGTTTTTCAGGATATAACCAAATTTTGGTCCATCCTGATGACAAGCTTAAAACTACCTTCAGAATTAAATGGGGAATTTATGCTTACCAAAAAATGCCTTTTGGACTTATCAATGAAGGAGCTACATTCTGAAGAGAAATGGATATAGCATTCAAAGGATTGATCAATGAAACAGTAGTTGTCTATTTAGATGACATTACTATATTTTTCAAGAAAATGTCTAATCCTTTACATGATTTAAAACAAATCTTTGAACACTGCAGAAGGTATGGTATCTCACTCAATCCAAAAAAGTCCTTTTTCTCTCTTAATCAAGGAAATCTCTTGGGCTTCATTGTTTCCAAAGATGGTATTTATATTGATCCAGATAGAATTAAAGATATTTCTGATATTCCATTCCCTCATAATAAAAAATCCATGTAGTCATTTTTGGGTCAAATTAACTTTGTTAAACGATTCGTTCTAGATTTTTCCCATATTATTTTACCATTGCAAACAATGATTAAGAAAAATTCAGTGTTTAGATGGGGATCTGCAGAAAAAGAGGCATTTGATTCTATCAAACAATCAATAATTAACGCCCCTGCTTTAAGCACTCCCAATTTTTCAAGTAATTTCATACTGTATACTCTCGCATCCACCTCGTCTTATGCAACAATGTTGACTCAGATTCATGATCAAAACTTGGAGGCACTAATTTCATTTTACAGTTCAAATCTTCAAGGTGCTGAACTTAATTATTCAGAAGTTGAAAAGAAAGTCTTTGCTGTGTACAAAGCTGTCAAACACTACAGGCCCTTCCTCTTAAAATCTCACAAAAAATTTATAGTTCCTTTTACAACAATAAGACAATTACTAATTCAAATGGAATTAGGAGAAAAAAGGGAAAATTGGATCACAGCATTACAAGAATATGACTTAGAAATCAAGCGAGCAAAGATTGTCAGAGGAGAAGGTTTTTGCAGGTTATTAGCAGGAGCATCCAATATTCAAGAATCAGAAGGTACAGAACACACTGAAGAAATCAATCAGATAAGTATCACAGATCGTGAATCACAATATC
This sequence comes from Pinus taeda, assembly GCA_000404065.3. Classification (NCBI taxonomy): domain Eukaryota; kingdom Viridiplantae; phylum Streptophyta; class Pinopsida; order Pinales; family Pinaceae; genus Pinus; species Pinus taeda. The sequence goes on from APFE030921416.1 coordinate 5,798, forward strand.
CAGATCTGATTTTCTATTTAAAAATGGATACACACCTTATAATATTTCCTATAAAAACAAATGTGCCATTTGATTAAAAGTTAAAAACTTCATAATTGTAGATGATGTACTTTTTAGGTGGAATTATGATTCAATTTTATTAAGATTTCTAGAAAAACCTGAAGTGCAAAACGTTTTGTAGGAGCTACATGACAAACCAGCAGGAGGACATTTTGGAGTTGATACAATAGACCACAAAATCATTCATGTTGGATATTATTGGTCCACCCTGTCCATAGATGCTCACAAATACGTAAGCAAATGCCGAAGTTGTGAAATCTCCAGTGGAAGACAAGGAAAACCAGCTTTCCCTTTGCAACCAGACAGCATTGAACAACCTTTCGAGCAATGGGGATTGGATATCATTGGGGAAATCACTCCACAGACATCCAAACAACATAAGTGTGTCCTTACTGCTACTGATTACTTTAATAAGTGGGTTGAAGCAATTCCTCTGAAGACAACCAACTCTGAAGCAATTATAGAGTTCATAGATCAATTCATTATTACCAGGTTTGGTGTCCCAAACACTCTTGTTTTAGATAATGCATCTTATTTCTCTGGAAATTCTATGTTTGAGTTCGCTATAAAAAGAGGGTTAAATTCTAATATTCTACGAATTACTATCACCAAGGTAATGGTTTAGCAGAATCCACCAATAAAAATCTTATCAAAATCATTAAGCGAAGTATTGAGCAGAATCATAAAAACTGGCATAAATCTTTGATATTTGCACTATGGGCTGATAGAAGAACATAGAAGGCTTCCATAGGTACTTCTCTATTTAATCTTGTATATGGAAAGGAAGCTGTCATACCGACCAATTTAGTACTTCCATCACTAGCCTTAGTGTAGTTTATTGAAGAAAGTCCCTCATCTTCTATTCAACTAAGAGATGATCAAATTTTAAAATTAGAAGAAGAAAGGGAAAAAGCTAGAATTATACATGCAAAACATCAACAAATTATCAAGTCATCTTTTGATTCAACTTCATCCAGTTCAGTACAATTACAAGTTGGTGATCTAGTTTTGAAATGGGACAAAGCCCATGAGGATAAAGGAAAACACACTAAGTTCCAGAAAATGTGGCTCGGACCATTTCAAATCAACGAGAAGATAGGACATTCTACTTTCATATTGAAAGATCTATTAGGTAAGAGAGATTCTCTTCCTGTTAATGGCCTTATCTTAAAAAAAATTCTTCAATTGGGGAGGTAACCACTTCTCCCTTTGTAAATATTCAATTTTAAGCAAAATTTGTGTTCATAGTTTTTAGAATTATTGGAAAGTAATGTTGTAAGATATATTCCATTGGCCTTCTCTATATTGAAAAGGTTTCTCAAAAGAAAAAGTTTTGATATTTACTTTTAAAATGGAAACCTTAAACAAAAGGAAAATTTCTAGGAAATTAGGTATATTTAAATTCTGAAACTATATTTTATTTTTGTGAAATCTTCTCAAGATTTAGAAGTACTATAAATCATTTTAATGTTTTCAAATGCCCAAAAACGGTTATCAATATAAAAACATAAACTGATTCAATCTTAGCATCTTCAACTCTTACCCTGTCATCCATGCTCTCTTAAGGAGAAAATTGTTCATCCCGTTCATCAAAGTTTATGATTACTGAGAGTGTAATTCTAAAATATATTTGATATAAAAGATAAGGGGCCTTATTATAAGTCTGCTTACAATGATCATTGGGGAATAGTTCAACTGACATTACCAATACTGCATACCAAAACAGGGTAATGGCTTATAATTATAAGACAAGGGGTCTCATCACGAGCCAGCTTGTTATGTGAAATTACAACCAGTGAATGGTATTGTCAAATAGCTGGCCTCCAAACCAGGACAATGGCTTTTTATCTTGTAAAATAAGAAAAAATAAAAGTGATACAAAATATGAAGGCATATTTTTAAATTCATTCTTTTAATTATACTCTGAAATGTATGGGATAATGGACAATTGAATGGTTAAAAGGTATCCCTGTCGAGACTATAGACGTTTGCTGGTAGCAGAGGCTCTACCTATGGAAAAGGAGTCATTATAAAGCTAAGTCGGAAAGGTTCTTTGTTTTGTCATTATCAACCAATTAAAGCTAGTTTAAAACTTAGAATATATTTAAATTTTAACAAGAGAAGAAAATAAAAAAAATAACTATTATTAGATTTAGAATTTATGTATACCTAGTTATATTAGAATTATCCTCTTAGATAAGATTTCTATATAAAGAAAGTTTAAGTATTTCAACATTTTTTAGAGATAATTGTTTCTCCCAGTGAATCACCAATTGTTGTGTTGTACAACAACCCCCCATTTCATAAGATATTTATTTCTAACTATAATATGGAATGGGTCCCTTTTAAACGTAGATGTGTGAATAAAATTGGTATCAACTCATCACTACAAATCCTTCATCAAAAGGTCCAAAGGAAATGATATATGATAAACCTTTTGAACAAATATGAAACCGGTCTTATGAAATAAACATAGAATTCCTTATTATTGCGATAAAGCAATCGCAAGATCGCATATCGAAACAACAAGGAAAACATAATGCAAAGACCCGTTGATTTACCTTGACCCGAAAAGTCAATAACTATCGTTATCGGGAAAGGCAAGCAAACATAACAAAAGCCCCTCCCACTATTCGTCCAATGCGATATCGCTATCGGTAATCGGGGGATGTAACGCATCACATGTTAAGACACCTTCAAAATCTCCCGATGCGATAAGGTGTATCGCCATCGGGGATCGACGATTTTACAATAACATAAAGGTTACGACCCGAGCACATCTCTAATTGCGATCCGATAAAGCAAGGCATAAGTTTCAAAAAAGATTTTAAAGGCTTGCATGTATTATTTGGGATTATTATTAAAAGCCTTCCCGTTCCCGATACCGATTTACTTGCGATTATCTGCCAAAAAACTTAGGCCACGCTTGAATGAATCATTCGGCATATAAACGATATCATGTGTATTTAAAATGATTGACAGGTTAAGCGGCCAATTAATGAAGCAGTTATGCCGAGATCTGCCCTGAAATTGTATCTGCGGTAGAATTATTTTAATCTTTCATTACTCGTTAATTGATATAATTCTTTCATATTGGCTCACAACACCTATTCTCTCTATTATGTTCATTTTATTCCTTGCGCAGATCTCCGCCAAAGCAACAAGACAAAGCCAAATTGGAAAGAAATCCAAGAGATCCGCAGCAGCAGCGGCTCCCACAGTAACTGTGCAATCCACCGTTGATCCAGGACAAAGCAAAACGGGATTGATTTCAGACACTACATGTCTTGGCCTTGGAAACACAAGCCGATAAAGCATATATAATCTAATTGAAGTAGAGGAGCCTGAAACAGTATCAGTACAAGCTACCGCAGATTCAACTAGAAAATCAGAGGCTTCCCTCAAAGATTTAGCTGACTCATATCTACACCGAATAGTAGCTCGTGAAAAAATTCCCCCATACACAGATGTAGTGCGATGGGTAGTAGAGGAGATCCTCGTTTTAAACAGAACATTTTGCACAGCTCATGGAAGGGTCTTTGGTTCATTTCAACCTGATGATTTAAGGAAAATGTATCACTTGTCTGAACCTCTAAAGAAATACAATAAAACATTTCCTGAGAAGTTCCCAAGTGAGAATGAGACTGAATCAGCCCCAATTCGGGAGTGGAGACAGAACCCCGCAAGGCACAAATATGAATCTTCAGGTAAGTACTCTATAGATTCATCATGTTCTCCTTACTGTTATGTCGGGGTAATGATGTGTAGAATTTGGGGATTACATGATTCTACAAAATTCACTATTGAAATGGTTCATTTAATGGAAGTAACAGTTAACAGTGAGATAGTGGATTGGGGAAATATATTGTCAAATAAATTAGCCACTGCAATTCTTGAGTTTAGAAATAAAACTCGTGTGACCGATAGGTCTATTCCTCCGTTTTATTTTAGTGCTTATATTTTAGATATTGTTTGATTCAACTCTGAATTTCTTGTACTGGGGTGGAGATGGACTTCACAAGACCCCATGCCGATTCACATTTATCACCAAAAGCTGTGGAAAGTGCACTATAAGGACCACTTGTACCAAATCTGCAATGGTTTTATGTTTCCTATTTACCATGCCATTTTTGGTAAGCCTGCCCCAAAGATTTCTTCGGAAGCAGAGATTGACCTAACCACTCTAGGAAACTGGTTTAGGGAGGATAAGTTCATATACATAAGGGTTTTTGGTAGCCTTGCAAGACCTCATGTCCTTCCTGTGTACATACCTGACAAGCTGTTAGCCCGAGAATTGGCCTATCAAATTACAATTCCAGGAACATCCAAGACTCTCAGAATTTCAAAAAAGAAGGCTTGGCCTACTTTTCCTTTGATATATTGTGTTTATACTTTGCGCGACTACAAGCATGCAGAGAAGGAAGAAGAGAAAATAGGCATGCTTAATCTCGCAACCATTCCTAATAGGCAATTTGATCCAAGGAAAGTTGCCTATACCATTCTTAAACAAGCCAAACTTACTAGGTTTGATCATGAGAAAGATGATTTTCATGACTTGTTATCTTCGGTAAAGTCATTATTCCAGGTACAAGAACTGGCCAAAATGAGATATAACGATGAAAGGCTAGTAGAATTCAATAAGCTCAGAGAAAAAAGGTTGCAAACTCTACCTCTGGACTTATTAGCTACTACCCCAAAAACACAATCAAGCGAGCCTGAACATCAACTCATTGACAAACCTCCGGCTATATCAAAGATTCTCGAGAAAGGAAAGGAGAAAGAGCAGGAGAAAGAGAAGGAGAAAGAGCTAAAAAAGGAGCAGGATAAGGGAAACGGAAATATCAATGTCGATACCGAGATTGATCCTGAACTACTCCAAGAATGGCAGCAATTTGACTCCATCATAAGCAATCTGGAAGGCCCAAAAGGTGCCAATACACCCGAAGTAAAAAATGGACAAGATACAGAGTCAACAAAGCTTCTGAATGAAGGAACCAGCAACCTACCCCCTAGCACGGATTTAGAAATGATTCCAAAAGATCCCTCCAATCAAATTATTTTGTAGGTGGAGGACATACCTCCATTAGATGTCCTTTACAGTCCCAAACATAGGGCTTAGTGAAAAGACAGAGAAAAAGGAGAAGACTTTATCAATCTTCCCTATTGCCAGAGCAAACAGAGACATCTAATGTAGTATGGAAAGAAGGGTTTAACCCTTCCGATGACCTAACAAAGCTTTCTCACTATGCTGGAGCTTATTCAGTGGCCACTATGGACAAGGCATCGGAAGTGAGTAATCTACTTAAAGAAAAGGACCAAGCAATTGCTTTGTTGCAATCACAGGTGTCTGAAGCACAATAGAAAATTGAACAGTTGAAACAACAACTATCAACACAAGAGCAATTAAACAATCAATTGAATAAGCAATTGCTTGAAGAGAAACAGAGAATAGACTCAAGCACAATACAAAAGAAAAAAGAATTATCCGAAGCATTGTCCAGGTTAACGATGATGAATGAACTAATGATGAAAACGAAAGATGAGCAAATCACTCAGCTGTCACTTTAGGTAGAGAAGTTCAAGAGTCTCCCACAACCTGCCGATTTCAGGTCTAAAGTGCTACAAATTAACAAGGAATTGGTTACACAGTTAAGACTGTTATGATATAACATTTCTCTAGTTGAGACCCTTTGTGATATAACGACATCAACAGTTGATAAATCAGATGATGCTAGGAAGGATTTGGAACAAGCTGACGAGACTCTGACAAAATTCCCTGCTTGGTAAGACACCAATGAGGGGCGGGCAACAAATCTACCCAAAATCTTAGAATCACACAAGGAGATCCTTTTCTTAGAATGGCAGTCACAGCTGATCAAAGAAGAGAGAGAGGTTTCCAGATGTAGATTATATAATAACATTCTTTATCTATCTAACATGATTTCACAATGTACCCCAGGTAAATTTCTATCAGCTAAGGCATTGGAGCAAGCATGTAATCAAGAGTTGGAAAAGAATGGGAGATTAATTGTTGGCATCCAAAGTTTAATTGGGGTACCAATTTGTTTTTCTTAGTAAAACCATACAGTCAAAGGGCCACCCTCAAGTGTTTACCCGATGCGATCGGTTGTATCATTCCAAAAATCCATGATGCCACATACTCAGCTCAACTCCATTCTCATCTCAGTCGTCCACCAGAATTGGAACCGATGCTTGCAATCTTCCAACTCAAATCAAAAGGAGAACCAAGGTCCAGGTTTTAGGGAAATCAACTCCGTAACTATCAGGTTATTAGTTGATCCACGAGTGGTTCAGGGAATTGATATTTTAATTGCCGATATACCTGAATTTTATGGTTTAACCTTAAGTAGGGAGGTGTCTGAGAAACTCCACAGTTATATTTCTACCGATTTATCACCTAAATTTTCCTCAAGCTGAAAGAAGGCAAAATTCAGGGTAACCACAAACCACGCTCATTTTGGTAGCTAGCCCTACCAGAATAGGAGAGGGCTCTCTTTGAGTCACACTCAGTGAATAGATGAACGAAAAGGACTGAGATGACTTTCAAACGAACTATTTATCTTAGGCTAGTAAGTGAAATTGAATATAAGGAGTGATTTTTATGAATGACTGTGTTTCTAGGATGTTATGGGACCACTGGACCTCAATTAATAGAGAACTTAACATAAAGGCACAGATTATTTCATGAGGCAAGGTAGGCTGAAAGCATAGCAATTTAGTTTTACGATATGGCGGAATGGAGAGATTGATTAAGAAGGTGAAAATGGCATGGACAACATGAATCCTTTTCAATAGAAGAAAGAACACTGTACACAAAATTTTCCCACAGGTAGAGTAATAAAATTGAATTCTACCTAATCTCACTCGAAAAAATTCACCACAAATGAATATGAAATGAACTATGAAACATAACAAGATACATATGAAACATAAGAGACACATTTGCTACACTCACAACCACAGGAATCGCATGAAACAGAGACGCTGCCTTTCATTAATTATTTGTAAAAATATATAATGCAGAAACAAAGTTTCTTTCCCACAGTCCCCCAGAAGTTACAAGCCAACCAACCAATTGCTTTGCAAATGGTTTGCACACAATATATAGAAAGTTCCTTGAAGAGATAGAATGCCCAAGGGTCACAAAATGAAGGTGGAGAGCCAAACATCAGCTACAAGTGCAGCACGAAAAACATGAAAAATGTCTTGGGTGACCCTTTGTCTCCCTTTGCCACTTGGATAACTGACCATGCCGAAAAACTGAAGTGCATATGAGTGGGCTCACTTACAAAAAGTCCGGGATCCTACTCCTGTGCGTCGTGCTCTTTTCCAAGTGACGTTTGGAGGCCTTCCCAGTCCCCAAATTGAGAGTAGGATAGCTCGTTGGAAAGTAATTTGAGTTTGATTTCCAACCCAACTAGAATTTTGTGATTTGGAGTTCATTTACTCTGTCAAAAGTCAAATATCCCAAGACTGGTCAAACTGTGCCAAATGAGGCTGCCTCAAGGCAGAGTGCTGTTGCGATCAACTTTTGAATGCCTTCCTCAACACCAAATTAAGCTCATGATAGCTCATTGGAACTCCATTTGTGTCTATCTTTTAACCCAACTAGAATTTGTTAATTTGGAGTTCATTTGCCTTGTCAAAAATCAATTCTCCCAAGACTGGTCGAACTGTGCCAAACGAGGCTGCCCAAAGGAAGAGTGTTGTTACAGTCAACTTTTGAATGCCTTCCTCAACTCCAAATTGACCTCATAATAGCTCATTGGAAATCTACTTGTCTCTCATTATCATTTGGATTATCAAAAAATTTATTTGGCCAAACCAGCTAGGAGAAAAATTGATTGTCCCGAGGTCGCTCTAGAGGTGCATCAATTCTCCCGAGGAAATTATATTTTTGACTTTTCTTCAACACCATGACACCTGTGTAAAAAATGAAGGAGTTTTTTCTTCACTGCTCTTTTATGCACAAAAACCTCTCTCAGTTTTCTCAAATTCATCTTTGATTTCTTAGAAACATCATTTGAGTGAAACATATCCCGATGTGTGGGACAAGGGATTTGCCGAAATGAAGCGAAATGAAGCGAAATGAAGGGGATAGGGAGCTTCTAAATTATTGAGGAAATTTTGGGAAGTATGGAGGGATGTTAGGAAGTAGGGG
>APFE030921421.1:0-10951 GCA_000404065.3 Pinus taeda
CAAATCGTTGAGGGTCAAGAGACATGATGCTTGGGCTTCATGAGCCTACATGATGGTGTAGCCGACCTTGAGAATTTGCACATGTGTGGGCTTTAATTCAAAAACACATTTCTCCTTGTCCAAATTTAGTGATCTTTAGGTCGATTTTGGTCCTCTCAAAAAGAGGAATTCAATGCAATGATTATCTCCATTAGTTGGGCTGTCCAGAATGGAATTTATCCCTAGTTTCCAATTTTAACACTCCCTCTCAAATAGGGAGAATTCCACTTGCCAATATCTAACCATCGACCATCATGTCATCCTGTTATCATGTACTATCTCTGCATCTCATTTCAACTCTGCTGAACACTGATGTAGATAATGAAGAAGAATTGATCGAGAGTTAGTCACAAGACCTTGCCACTCTCCATTGAAAAAAGTCAGTCCACATAACCATGGGTAGAAGCCCAATTAGACTTTATCCCAAATCAAGTTCTTCAGCACCATGCATCCTAGACATAGCGAGTACAACAGTACACGATGCGTCCATCGGTAGTGTTGTGGTCCTTATCTACTTTTCCCAACTCATTGGCCAGATGAGAGGTACTTCCCATGAGTCCCAGACTCCATGGGTAGGATGTATGCTGGGGCATCCACAGGAGAAGGTGAACCACTCACCCTACACACATGCAAACCGCTAATAGTAGGGATAGGATGAACCATGCCCTACATGCATGCCAATCAACAATCTTAAGAAGGATCCTACGCATGGGTAAAGGATGAACCATGTCCCACCGACATGTCAACCACCAAATTTAGGGAATGAGCATCCTACATGCAGCGAAAGGATAAACCATGTCCCACTGACATGTCCATATGTAACAACCGACAGATGCCTATATGCATCTCTCACTAGAGTAAACATGTACAAGGAAAGGATGAACCACATCCTGTACATAGCGAACCCATAGGGAAAGGTGTGAACCACATCCCATAGTCGCATATAGCTACAAAAAGTACCCCAGGCCCCTAAGAGCTCCCAGAGCTCAATGTTCAGGCGAGACCCTCATAGTACAACTCCCAACCTTCCTTTGAAGTAAGATAAACTTGACCTTACCAAGAGGCTTTGTGAGGATGTCTTGCACATTCATCTTGAAATGATGGAGCTTGATTGCTCCTTGTAGTACCATATCCCAAATAAAGTGGCACCTAATGCCAAGATGTTGGAAGCGGTCGTGAAACATGGTTTTTGTGAAAGATGAATAACAATATACAACGGTGGTTACTTGTACGTGCTCACATGGCTCATTGAAGAGCTTCTTCAGCCCATTGGCTTCATAATAATAATTCATGCATGTTGCTTTATACATCAGCCTCAATGGTTCTCCCAGACTTCAGTCTTTGATTCATCTATGAAATAAAGGTGAATCCCAAGAGATATAGTACCTAAATTCACCATATTGCTAGTCCAACAATTTTCGGCAGTGTACTTTAGACCATGGATAATAGAATCACAAAGATATCTCAATAAGTAGCTATCCAATATGGGGCTTATCCTTATATTGACTTGGAGTCTTGATAGGGAGGCAAGAACACTAGGTATCCCACAAGATATACATATGCAGACCAACAACTTCTCCATCTCATTAGACCTTTAAGTGCAGGGAATAACGCATCAAGGCTGGGCCTTCCATCTTGACTTTAAAAGTCAACTCCCTCTTACATTGATAAATGAGAGGGTAATCAACCAGACATCATCAATAGCTGCATCTTTAGAATCCAATCAACATGGCTCGTCCATAACTCCCTCTGAATATAGGGAACGTGACCTTGCCAAAACATAATCATCGAGCCTCGTGTGACCTATCCCTTTTCTAGCTATAGACCCTTAGGTCCATGTGCCAAAGTTATCAATCATAATCCTGTAGCTTCCAAGCAACCTCTCAAATAACAAGGATATATCAAGACATCATCAGAGTCATCATAATCATAATCCGCTGCCATGACTTGCCTTCATCAATAAACATTGGGTAAGAAGAGTTATCAGGTCATACTGCCAGGGATTTTATAGCTCCCTTTGAAGCCTTGCTTCACATGATCATCTAGCTGTAATCTAATGCAAGGGATGAGACTTTCCATGAGGCAATTGCAACAACAAACTTCTAGGAAGATTGCTTCAAATCAGAGAGTAAACTTTGAAGAATCATCATGGTCCTTCTTCAACCAGAGTGAAGAAATCTTCCCATGAGATCATCCCAAAACAACTGCATTATCTTTCATTGATAGATGACTGCAACCAACACATTAAATCACCCAATCCATGATGAGGAGGGGTCCTTCACATCCAGACATCCATATTCATAAAACTGTCCTTCATAAGATCCTGGATCAATGCATCAAAGTGCCTAATGACCCAATCAAGATGCGAAAATCAGGGTCCTCACAGTTCCCTCTACTCATCATGCTTGGCCACGACAGAGGATCTACCATGCACATCCTTCTTCCAATGCTTTCTTGTGAGGCACTTGCAATAGCCATAGACAAGCACTACCAAGCACAATATGTGATGATAAAAGCATGAAATCAAATCATCATCAATCATTATGAGGGATTATCATATAAGCCCTAGATACTTCAGAAGCCCTAGAAATCATGATGTAGGGATTATGAGGGAACAAGCAACATGGGATTAGGGTTTTTGTTTCTCATCACTAGGGTTTCTTATGAATCAACTAGGGTTAGCAATCAATAGCAACAATCCCTAGAACCATATAAGGTATAAACCCTAAATCATTTCTTAATAAATTACATACCTTTGTACTTCATGATTGTAAGCGTTGCTTGCAAGTTCCTACAATAGGATGCCATGCTTCTTCCTCTAAATGTTCTTCAAGTGTGATGCACCCCTTATCAAAGTAAAATATGCTGCAATTTCTTTCGCTGAGAGATCCTTGTAGCTTCTTTATAGTAGATAACCTTTCAAAAAATGACAATCAAGCTTTCCAGAGTTTATATCTGTCGTGTTCACAACTTCGTTTGTAAACAAGACTGTAAAATTGTCATCAATTTATAGGGACTGCAACATATTACCACTCCTATTGGACGGTAACAATATCACACATAATGCTGGACCATAAATGATGTTGAGCTGTATAAGAGATAGCCTATGTTGCACTGGTTTTGGGGACAGGGGAACGGCAGGGACGGGGGAACGAGTCCCCAGAACGACTAGAGCGCACCCCAAAATTTTCAGGGGACGAGGTTGGGCACGACAATATATATATATATATATTAACATATATATATATTAACATTTGTAGTTGTTTCAAGCTAGTATTATGCACAACCCTTACGCTCGCCAATTAAAATCTCAAACAATTTGAAAATGGGTTGAGTGGCATTCCATTATTGGCCATTAGACATGAGCTTTAGTTTTAGGAAACTTAAGTGTAACTACTTTAAATTTGTAATAAGGTCCGTGGACAATGTATCAAGGAGAATTGTCTTTATATTAGTTATTTTTCCCTCATATTTCTTGTTAATGATGACTATGTTAAACACAAAAGACATTCCCTTTTAAATAGGTTTTGCAAACTTTTATAGCTATGATGAAAACCACTATAAATTAATTTGATTTTCTAATGATATTAAATTCATATTTCAGATTAAGAAGGGGATTGAATAGGAACTTATTTAAACATATAGTACTCAATCCTATTCACAACTATCTGATTGTTTTCACAATGCTTGGGGTTGGGATGATGGAAGCACTGAACTTTGAATGAGTCCTCTAAACCCATATACAATATGTAAAAGCTGAGATGATCCTAAGAAAGAACAATAAAAATAACCACAAGGATTATCCTTTTAAACATTTTATTTTCTGTTTTCTTGACATGGAGGCTGCTTTTTGTAATTTTACCATTGAAAATTTAATATCTAAATTACTAGAAATCCAAAATGAAACCCATCATACAAAACCCATGTTTTGAGTCACAACTTGTACAAAAAAATTAGATTCAGTGCATTCCAAAAAAAATGAATGGGAAAAATGATCATATTGTTCAATCATAAATGTCCATGATTGTCAAATTGAAGCTCTGTGCTTGGATTATCCCTAAAACCTTTCGAAAACATCCCTGAAATCTGCCCATAAAACCCTTGAAATCTGTCTAGAACGTCTTGGGGACGACTAGCAAGTCCCCAACAGTTTGGGGAAGTTTCCTAAGGTCCAAAAGTCCACGGAATGCAGGGACGCAGGGTATGTGAGTATTTTTTGGGGGGGACGGGTCCCCGTGCAACATAGGAGATAACATACATGTTGAGATGTCATACATAGAGTGGTACCACACATAGCAGAACTGATGCCACATATAGCAGTGAGATAACCAAGAATCTTCACTACACAGGGTTCTGCTTCTCTTGATACGGCCTTCTTGCTTTACAGTTTCTTCAAAAAGTGTTGCCATCTTTTATGATAGCTTCAAGTCTACAAGCTTCTAGGGAGACCATTCCTTCTCAAGAGATCTTTTGCCAAAGTTGGCTACTGATAGAATCTCTGCTCTGCTACTAGACATTTTATGGATCTCAAAACTTCCTATTTCAGGAGACAGTTCCCACTGCCTGAATTGTCTTTAGACTAAGACCAAATTTGAGCTTATTGATCTTTTGGATAGGAACTATGTGTGCCAAGAGAAGAACACCTTGAATGCTTGTCATTTAAAACTTGAGACCTTTCTAGCTGGAACAAAAAGAAATGATTGAAGAAGGGTCCTGCTGGATTGGGGCTAACACTGAGATATCTCAATAGCTTGAGGACAGGCGTCACAAGTCAGTTCCTTGTCATACTGTTAGAATGCTTTCAAAACAAGTCGGCTTCAAGGATGACTGAGCATACTCGGATTGTGTATGCATATGTGGCTCAAGGCTAAGTCACAAATTCTTAACCTCTTCACAGATTTATAGTGCTGCAAATTTTCATTTTGATTAATTCTCTTTAGGACAGACCTAATAGCTTGTATTAGGTCTCTTTATGGGTCTTGGCCTTCTTTAGGATGACTGTAGGTACTCTTTCAAAGTTTCACATAATACTTATGCCCAGTATTTGATGAAGGAGCCTTGGTTTCATGAATAAAATTTTAAATCAAACCCTCTGAAACATATTTCGACCTAGAATTTGGTACCAGAGATTTGGTTCATCTTTCAGCTTATAAGGCTTTCCGAGAACTTGGACTTGGTTGCTTGCAACTTCGAAAATTTTCCCAAACAGAAATTCGGTTAATGTATTTTCAGTGCTTTTGAAATTTGGATCTTTGAGGAAACTCAGAGAATTCATTCCTCTTAAATTGAGATTTCAGACCTGTTATGCTATGCCCAGGGCTGCGATTTCTTATTCAAGAAACTTGACTTTGTGTGGGCTATTAGATTATCCCCTCGATCCTCCAGATCAGGGTTTATATACCCCTCAAAATTCCACGCTCTCCTTCGTTAAGATTTCAGCCTAGTCACAGTGACTATGTCTTGAGATCATGCCCAGATTTTGACTTAATTCCATACAGAGCTTGGTCATAGGTATGCCTCTGACTTTTGATGTGATGTATCCTAATTTTTAGTGATCCTCTTTCCTTGCTAGGGTCAGCCGCTTAAATTTTTGCAGTAAGAGTTTGTAAGTCAGCCTTCATAATTCAATACCATGCTGTCTGATCTTTGAAGAGGAAGGAGGCCATGGAGACTTGTCAACACTTCTTAGTGATTTCTTTCTCTCTTGCTTGGGCTTGTCCTCTCCTGAGCTCTGATACCATGTTAATTTTAGGTTAACATGTTCTTTGCTTGGAAAATTACCTCACTATTCCATATTAGCCCATTTATCAATACATTAGCAATCACATGAATCATTATCATATGGACAGTAATTGAAGAAAGAACATAAACAATAAATGTAGAAGACAAGCCAAGACAAGAGGAAACAAGAATATGGCTTAAGCCAGGGAAAAACCCCAAGACGAGGAAAACCCTTGATCAATTATTCTTATTATTAATATCAAATGTTCAGCACACAGAGAGAGAGAGTACAATAATATAAGTCAAAATTGACTTGTTAAATCATTGCCCAAAACTGCCTTGTAAAGTCTGCAATTCTGATTGATGTAGCTTGCTGCCTGGTTAGGGCTCCTAATAGCCACTGTCAAACTCTTCCAAATAATTCCTATGGTCTCTCAACAACTGCGACTCTCCTTCCTAGACAATCTGCTTTAACATACCTTAAATCTCCTTTGATCTGGGTCTGCTTCTCTGTTTTTAGGATCCGGTGACCTGGTTAGGGCTAAGCACCAGCACTTTAGCCCTCTTCCACTGCTCCAAAACACCTCTAGAAGTTGCGGCCAACCTCCAACCAAGGTTTTCTCCATATATTGTTGATCTGGGCTAATACCAGTGCTAAGTCGGACCTGCAGCTCCTCCTTTAGCTAAGGTATGAAGCTCAACCTTCATATAACCCTTAATACAGGCCCGCGGTTCCTGGATCAGTTACCTGCCCACACAAAACAACCTTCAAACAATGCCCAGAATTACCCTTAAGCACGGTGGCTGCCTTCTGCTCCTACTTGCCCCCCTGAAAGAGACAAAACAAACCTCAAATGATCCTCTTCCCAACCTTGGCCTTCCTCCTGGAGCTGCGGCTTACCTCAGATTGATGTAAGGCTATGAAAGATGCTCATAGAATGTGACAAATAAAGTTGGAGGCCATTTTTATTTGTACAAATTTTTGAGGGTAAAGAGACATGACACTTGGGCTTCATTAGCCTACATGATGGTGTAGCTGACCTTGAGAACTTGCACATGTGTGGGCTTTAATTCAAAAACACATTTTTCCTTGTCCAAATTTAGTGATCTTTAGGTTAATTTTGGTCCTCTAGAAAAGAGGAATACAATGCAATGATTATATCCATCAGATGAGCTGTCCAAAATGGAATTTAGCCCTAGTTGCCAATTTTATTAATTTGGCAATTGAGTTCAAGATGAAGGGCATTGACATGATGCATTACTTCTTGGGGTTATAGGTTTGGAAAATACCGAGGGGGATTTTCCTCAGACAGGGGAAGTATGCAGTTGGGATCTTGAAGCCATTTTGCATGGAAGATTGCAAGCATATGGCCACATCTATGATCACCAATCTGAAGAAGGTGAAGACTTCAAATTTAGATTTGGTGGATCCCACATTGTATTTGGTCAACATTAGGCTAGATATATGCGTTGTAGTGAACACCTTGAGTTAATTCATGGCGGAGCCATGGCAAGAGCATTTGCTAGCAGCAAAACACGTGCTTAGATATGTGAGGATTGCACTAGAATATGGTTTCAGGTGTGTTGGAGATGATGAAGTGAAGTTGCAAGGTTATGCAGACTTGAATTGGGCAGACAATGCAATAGAAAGTAAGAACACCTTAGGGTGTTTCTTTAGTTTGGGACCAACAATGATATCCTAGTTCTACAAGATGCAAACATTTGTGGCACTTAGTTCAACATAGTAGAGTATGTGACAACAAGTATGAGTTGTGAGGTCATTTTCCTTCATAAGTTACTTGTAGGGTCGTTTGATCAGGAGTTGGATCATACAATGATATATTGTGATAATCAGAGTTGTATTAAATTATGTGAGGATCCAATGTTCCATGTTAGGTCCAAGCACATAGAGATCATGTACCACTTCATTCGAGATAGGATTCAGAAGGGAACAGTGAAGCTCCATTATATCTCCAGAAATCAACCAGTTGCAAATATTCTGACCAAGCCGTTAGCCAAAGGGATGTTTGAGGTCTTTGGAGACATACTTGGATTGGTGAAAAATTCCTTCCTTACTAAGTGGGAGTGTTGATCTTTGTAACTTAGATAGGAATTTCCACATAGGTTTTGTGTCAAACATGCATGAAGTTGTTTGAAGTCCTTTTTATCTTTGTAACTCACTTTATTAAAGTTAAATTTATCAAAGTGAAGAGCCTTTCAATTTCAAGTTATGAAAAGTATAATAAAGTTTAATTTGGTTACACTAGCAAGAGAAGAAGTTCTATTGGGCAAAGGTAGTAAAGAGATTGGAGTCATTTATCAAATTCAAATGATCGGGGGCATCCTCCTCTTCAACTTGATTATGAGGGCACTTGTCTTTAGTGTGGAAATTATTACATTGCTGACAATAAGGAAAAACCTCTTGATTTATCATATTAGTAGGGCCAAGAGTGTTAGATATAGTCTATTGGGGGGAACTCCTTCCACCACTTGGGTTTTGATTCCTTCTAGGGGCCTTGTCATTGTTAAATTGAGGTTTGGGAGGATAATTAGGATGTGAGCCTCTCTCCTTGTCTAAGATGGTCAATCTATTCATTGTAGCAAGTTGTCCTTACATCAACTCATTAGTGACCTTATCAAAAATTTGGAAAAAAGGCTTGCAAGGTGGGGTCAAATTGTGTAGATGGCTTAGACTTGACCTCAACCTTTGCTCTATGATAAGATATCAAGTCAATATTAGATGTGGTCAAATTATGCTTAATGGTTATAGCATAAGCTTGGGCTTTCGCATTGTAGGCTCCTTATCTTTCAAGGCATAAGAAACATATCCAGTAAGGGAATCAATATAGAGTGCAAGGATAGTTTGATCAATATGCTTATAGAGTAAAGGAACATCCTTGAGTAACTTATCAAACCTTTGGGAAAAATCATTCTCCATTTTCTTAGCTTCCTAGAACTTGCCGAGCAATCACAAACCATCTTCGATTGAATGCCTTATGGAATTGGTATCAATATTTGACTCCTTTTGCAAGGAAATATAGGTGCTAATCTTTAGCATTATCCTCTACGAGAAAATAATCTCATGACTACAACCTCATCTTGGATGTCTCTCCCAACAACTTGCCTGTAAAACTAATGAATGTGTTGCTCAACAATGATTGTATCATTCCCATTGACCTTGGGCCACCACTCCTCATACTTGTTAATTTTCACACTGCTCTATGTTGCTTCAATTACTTTAGCCCAATTCGATTCTTCAACTGGCAATCTTTCAACAATAATTAATATTTCCAATATTTCCAATCAACCTTAATTGAAGATAGAATAGTAAATGTAATGACAAAGGAGATAATCAACACATCGACAAGAGACACCAGAATTGGTCAAAGACCAGGGAAATACCCACTATGTGGAAAACCCTTTGAAATTCTTCTTCTTATTAGATTGTCGTAAAATGTTCAACAAAGAGTACAATGCGCCTAATACAAAATTAACCCAACGACATTCAAAAATATATTCCTAGCATCAATCTAGATCAGAGTTAACTTTCCTTCCTTCGGTCAACTGCGGTCAATTGCTGCCAAATGTCAAAATCCAACCTTAGAGCTCAACCACATGGAGGAAGAGGTATGCGTGCAGTTGAGAGCTTCCAACCACATAGATGATCTTGCCAACGTGTTGTTGTAGCCGAAATTGCCTGTGTTAAGCCTGTTGTTGTAGCCCAAAACCCTAGAACACGTGCGAGCTTCGAACCCTATAATCTTGAACCTGTACGGACCAAATTTCTCGACCCAACCTTAGACCTGTGTGAACCAAACAATGAAGAATAGAAGAAGAAGATGCTTAGTGATTGCCCAAATGAGCTTGAGGTCACTTGTATTTATAGGCTTCCAAGGGTGTCCATTTTCTTGTTAGGGTCGGCATATCCATGAGCACATGTGGGATTTGCTTCAAAAGTACACTTTCCCTTGTCCAAACTGAGCGCTTCAATAGTCAAACTTGGTCTTCTCAAAAAGAGGAATCTCGTCCCATGATTGGAATTTACTCCCTCTCAACTAGGGAGAAATTCCAATTACATCATGTAATTTGCAAGTACCTTCTCATCATATCATATTCCATCTTTGCTTGACTCTATCTGCTGAAACATTCTCGAATCTAAAGAAGAAGAATCATAGGGGAGCTTCAGCTTCCATCCTCTATCCATCGGGGAGCCATTGCTACCACCCGGAATGATTTCCAACAGGAAGCCAATGCTACGACTTGGGAAACCTCTGCTAATGGGGAGCCAATGCTACAACCTAGGAAACCTTTGCATAGGGAGCCAATGCTACAACCCGGGAGACCTCTGCCGGTGGGGAGCCAATGTTACAACCCGGGAAACCTCTGCAAGCGAGGCACCAATGCTACTACTCAAGAAAAATCTGCCAACCTACCCAACATGACCTTGAAGAGTCAAGTGGTAGAAAACCTACATCTCTAGCTTGAGCGGGATGCCACTTACCATAAATAGTAAGGATTGCGCCTAACTAAAGCAGCCAACACCCATTGGCCAAATGGGTGGGAAAGACAGATGCCAACTGGGGTATACTTTGCATAGACCAAGATAAGGGAGGAACATCTCCGACCCTATGAGTGATAGATAGGGGTGATACCCTATTGTCTAGAGACCCCTCAACCCCAGGAGCCCTACATCTCAATTCCTCACCCTGGGAGCTCATACAGGGGGGAAGAGTCAGTTGAGTGTCCTCGATCAGCTCGAACCCTTGCTCGGAAGGGTCACATCAATCCATGCTGCAATGTACTCATCAGTCGAAGTATGATGAAATCTAGCTTGTCCATATAGACTCATATCTTTGTAAGTATATCTCAGACCAAAATCCTTCTTATGCTTGATCATTAGAGGCATGCTACCTGTCAGGAATTAATCGTCAATGTATAAAATCAAAGTCAAAGTCATACCTTGGACTAGATTGCTTCTTGTGATATCAAGCTTCACCAAGTAACTGTGAATACGAGCATAGGCTTGGGGTGCTTGCTTCAAACTACTAATGAGAGACTTGCTGTCCTGTACATCAAACCTTTGAGATTGATCGACACATACTTCCTCCTTGTACCTTTCGAAGCTAATATCCTAAACATGTTTCTTCATAATTGAGTCTTCAGTCATAGTATTTGTCCAAACCTATTCTCT